>JZKD02S0380034.1:95981-151572 GCA_000966675.3 Picea glauca
TATTTTCCTTTGAGCAACATGAGGAATTGTCATATAATTACAATGTTCAATACCTTAGAAATATGTTGTTATAATAAAGTTAAGAGAGGTATATGTGAGATAGTTCTATAAATTAGCTTAGAAATATGTTGATATAATAAAGTTAAGAGAGATATGTGAGATATAAATTACCTTAGAAATATGTTGCTATAATAAAGTTAAGAGAGATATGTGAGATAGTTCTGTAAATTAGGAAGAATTGTTTTTGACAAATGTGTCTTTTGCTATCTCATGTTTCCAAATGCTTTATGAGAACTATCTTATGTCATCTCCACTTTTCTATATGTTTCGTGAGACTCATTGGTCTTTCATGGGGCGAATGGGAAATATTTTCCAAGTTAATTATAAGTAGCCTTCTTCTTTGTGATCAAATATATATGAATTTGATTGTTCTTTCAAAGTAACTATAAATAACCTTTATAAAGGGTCTTCTTATGTGTGATCAAATACATATGATATATGAAGTTGACTCTTCTTTCATTATTGTGATCAAATATATATGAATTTGATTGTTCTTTCAAAGTAATTATAAATAGCCTTTATAAAGGGTCTTCTTATGTGGGATCAAATACATATGATAAATGAAGTTGATTCTTCTTTCATTTGGTAGTTTGAGTATTTGTTTCATTTTCAGTATTCCTCATCAATAAGAGCATCCTTAGTGAGCTTGGATTCTTGAAGCAATATGAAGTTTCTAATCTAATTAATTCTGTAATTTTATTTATTTTCATTATTCTTAATCCCTATTATTTTAAGAGATGAATTTCGTGATTTCTTGGATTTTATGATTGCTTGGATTTTGATCTAATACTATACCTTGTCAAGAGTATTCTAAGAGACAAATTTCATGATTTCCTGGATTCCATGATTGCTTGGATTTTGATTTAATACTATACCTTGTAAAGAGTATTTGTTGGGTAGTGTCTTTTGTACTTATTGCTTTATTCTTGATTCTTGCTTCTTTTATTCTTGATTGTTGCTTCTTTTGTGACTACCTAATACATTATGCTTCTTCAGTGACTACCTAATACCTTATTCTTGATTATCACTTCTTCTATGACTATTGTGGGAAGCTTCATTCCTTTTGGGGATTCCTTTAGGGAGAGACATTTGTTGGATAGTAGCTTGTGTACCTACCTATTTCATTATTTTATTTGTGATTACCACTTCTTTTGTTACTACCAAGTATCTTATTCTTAATTAAGGCTTCTTTTATGACTACTATGATAAGTTTCCTTCCTTTTGGGTCTTCCTTTAGAGAGACCCTCCTATGGAGACCCTAAAGTCTGGTTCCTATTTCTAGAAGCCAAAGCTAACTCTGAGCCATCATGGGGATTCCTTATCAGTTTCTCTCTGGAGCGAAATATGAGGGTTTATATGTCTCATGGGGGTTCCTTTTCAGTTTCTCTCTGGAGGGAAATATGAGGGTTTATATGTCCTAAGTCTCATCACATGGAATTTTGAGAAAAAATTTGCTATGTGCTCTCCTAGGTTGGATTGCCTTTAAAAAACAACAAACATGTGTTAAGATGTTAGCCACTCTTTGGGAAATATGAGGGTTTATATTTCCTAAGTTTCATCCTATGAAATTTTTAGAAAAAATTTGCTAGGTGCTCTCCTAGGTTGGATCGCCTTTAAAAAACAACAAACATGTGTTAAGATGTTAACCACTCTATTGAGCTTTAAGTTGACTTTGCCTTTGGTTTTGAGCTTGTTTTTGGCTTTGGTTTCACCTTTTCATCCTAATGTTTGACAACATTTAGAATATTTCATCCAATTTTTCTAGGGTGGTTTACTAGGCTAATGTTTGGAAAAGAGTCCATATTCTTGATAAAAAATGGATTTGTTGATAGCCCATGTTTTACACATGCATCCAATCATTCACCTCAAGCTCAATGTTTTCAAGATATCATTTATTGAAGATCACCTCGATACATATCCTGGCACAAGCATGTTGACCTTAAAAATGGTTGACACCCACATAATTGTGAAGTATCGCAACTAAGCTACTCATTCAAAAAAAAAATTCTTCTATGAGCCCAATAAGCCTTCAATATCACCTTGACATATGATCTTTAACCTAAGGTCCTACTAGGCACTATAGGGAATCCTCCTAGTGTGCACTATGACAAAGACAATTCTACGAGATACTAATTGATTGTCCATCTATGTCTACTTCTAATGAGTTGTAGCTCATGTTTTTCTTATGATGTTGGTAATGTGTTTTATTGATGATGGAAATATTACATGCTTCTGACGTGAAGTGTGGCTAATATAGTTTATTGGAAATGACGATACAATTTACATAGGATAATTGTGGTGGTGTATTCAAATATGGATGTATATGGTCAATGGCATGGTTACATGTGATTACAGTTTTTTTATTACAGTTTCTACAAGTGGCTTATTCAATTCAAGGACACATGTAATGGTGTATTCTTATATAGCTCACTATTTGATTGTTTTAATGTCTACAATCAAGAACACGTAGTTAGTTCATGAATCAAATGTCAAAGAAAATGCATAGAGTTGAAGTTAATTCCTAACTACAAGCATCATGTGCTAACACTAGCCATTCTATCTATGCCTAAATTGAAAGTGTAAACAATATATATATGGGAAGGTCAAAATTAAGGTTTTGACCATGCCAAACATTGGTACAAGCACACCCAAATTGAAAAACACATACAAGGTGTTGGAACACATATAATTTTGAGCTTTTGAGATTTAAATTTTTCCTCTTAGAAATACAAATCTCACCCAAAAAGAAAAAGAAAACTTAGAAAATTGCCTTTTAAATTTCAAAAAATAAATCCAATGGTTGTTAATTATCAATAAGGTGCATACAATGTCTATCTTCGACGAGCTACTCTTCTCTGATCAAACGGTCCTAATGATATCTGAAGTTTAAGAAGTTGCTTGAGCTTTAAAATAAAGTTTTTAATGGTCACTTCGTAGCTTCGTGCTTCGGGTATTTCAACAGAGCTAAACAATAAAAACCCTGAAATTCCAAAGTCCCGAAGATAGTCACTTGTGATCATTTCTAAAGTACTTATGGACACATCATGGGACACGTGTCTTTTAAAATATTCTCTTGGCTTGAAACATGGCACTTATATTTGACATTTACGTCGGTTGATTCACACATTTTCAAGTAACACATGGCACCTCTCTTCTCTTGACACATCATGAAGAATCTCATCCTCTCTGCCACATCACTCTGATAGATTACTCTTCAAGAGTTTTTTATTTCACAATCCCAGGATTATCAAAGCATCGAAGTAAAGTGATTACAAAAAGTAAAAAGGGTTTTCAAGGAATTAATAAAACAATTAACAACTTTAATTAGTCATGATTAAATGTTAATTAATCACTTCACAGTTTCGGATTTCGAAAATTTTCTCTTGCGCTATATTCAAAACCTCTGAGTTACGAACTCCCGAAATACTTAAAGTTAATACAACGTTTTAAAACATGTTTAATTAAAACATAAAAGTGATTACTTAGAGATTAACTCCTCCACGAATTCAAACTTTGGAATATTTCCACCCTGTCACATCCAAAACTTCTGAACGGGAACCGTCGAATTATTAATGGAATTTATGATTGATTAAGGTTAATGATTTCAAATAAAGATTGTGAATCACCAGGTAATGAATTCCATTAATTTTAATAAATTCTTCATCAGTAGAGCTATACGAAGATCGGTAGAATTTTTGAATAAAGAACTTCAAATTTCAAAGCCATTTTTACCATTTGCAATTAATGGTTTTTTATCTAGTGTAGATCTTACAGACTTCTCTTGTCACAGGTAAGCTAATTTTTTTTCCTTGAGGATTATGGCACCATGAAAATATGCAAAGAATCTTGATGCATTAGGTGATGATTCAAATCCAAATGTAGATGTTCTATCAGACACGACTCTACGAGTTGTGGATGCCATTAAAACTTGGAAGTAGGTTTTTGATGTCTTAGAGCATGAGATTATCAACTGTCCAAACGACTCTACTGAGGAAGACAACGAGTCCTTCTCAGCCAAGCTTAAATTTGTAGTGCAGTCAGAACTGCATAAGATCACTGCACGACCAAGAATCATACCCTACAATGATATGATAAATTGGGCTTTGGAACATGTTGGCATCCAAACCAGGAGTATCATCAACCACCAGCAGGTCATCGTCGTCTCTTTTCGACCAGATAACCTACAAGTAATGTAAAATATTTCCCCTTCCCCTAAATACAGTTACAATGCCTCTTTTATTATAGAGTTTGAGAGAAAGGAATGCACTCAAAATGATAGAAATGGTCATGATATAGTCAAGACCTACTGGGGACATCTGAAAAAATTCAAAGGCGAAACTCATGGTATGGGTGCCATGACGTCTTTAGATGCTCATATGTTGTATGTAGCCATGATGATATGTCTCCTGTTTGGGAAGAAGAACCCTACACATTTCTTAGTTGAGTGGGTATCCATCATCAATGAGGTTGTCGAGGGTTATACCTTCAATTGGGCTAAAATGCTATCTGATAATTTGGACAAGGAAATTGTTGAATATAAATCAACAAAATCAAAAGGGAAACCTGCTCCTTTTTACATGTCAGCATATGTTATGGATGCCATTTTTTTCATGACCCCTTTTCCCCTGATGAACTGGAGTTGGACCCCATCCAGTTCTCAGCCAATTCATTTCTACCACTCCAAATTATGGGAGGAGAAAGCCAAATATTTATTTTACGAAATCCATCACAACGTTGTAGTGCATGTTCATATAGCTATTTATGGTCACCCATCACCCCATATTTCAGAGAGTATTATGGGGAAATTAGGCACACTCACAGACTGGTTCATTGAGGAGAACTTCTCCTATATCAGAGTATTTGGTTATTTTGTTCCTCCTCATGCCCTTCCACATTTTTTACCTGACAGGCTGGTGTGCAGAGAAGTGGCATACCAAACCGTAGTAGGAGGTATCAACAAGGAGTTGAAAGCAACTCAAAAAATGTTTTGGCCAGCATTCCCCATTCAACTTGGCATGTTCACACTATTAGATTTCGGTCATTCTAAAGTTGAGGTCGCGGCCCTGGAAGATGTCAAATTAGTTGACATCAAGTTCAAGAAGAATGATCCACATAAGATAGTGGAAAATCATTTGGATTAGTTTAACATGAGGCAATACATCCATGAGAATTATCCTTATGACGAAATGTTCAGGGGATTTAGATCTTATGGGGAATTCTGAAGTAGATTCCAAACTTTGCCTCCTGACCAACAAACCAGTTTCCTCAGTTTTCAAAAACACAGACGAAACAGTTTACCAAAGATATTGCAAGGAGATTCAAAACCCACGCCTCCTTCAGAGGAAGCTAGACCTACAGGATCTGAGCCAAGTTGGTCCACTAAGCACAAAGTTGAGGAAGTCCCAAAAATCCCCAAAGTATTATTTCACGAAATAAGAGCATCATTGTTAGGACTGAATGATCCACAGGTGTTAGCTCGGTTTGAAGCCTTCGTCAATATGGGACAAGTTGTTCCTCATTCAACACCAACTACTCCTGCTAGCACCCCAAATACAACAGGACAAGAAACTTCCACATAAATTATTTCTCTTATCACATCATTAACCCCTTTACATACCAGATTTGGAAATCCTAGTTCTAAACTCACTTTTGTAAGTGATCTTACTCCTATCTTGCTCAAAGAGATGCCTCTCTCAAATTTGTTTTTCAGCAAGAAGAGAAAATCCATCGTAAGAAGAGAATATTACCAAAAGGATGGAGTAGTCACTAAAAGGAAAATATTGGTGTATGATGGGAAAGACCAAGATGGTCCTGAGTTTGTGAAAGAAGTTTCAGGTTCATTAGGGACTTTTTTCGCTGCCAATCAATGGTCAATGGACAATTTAACCAAACAACTGCGACATAAATTTCTCTTGGTAGAACAATTGAAAAATGAGATATACAATATTGTTAGAAGGAGGATGAACCAAGACATTGAACAAATCAGGGCTAGTCATCAACATCAAATTAAGCAGTTATAGTATAGCATTGAGCTGCTCTACCAAAGTTCACATACCAATAAAGGATTGATCACTCAGCGTGACAATTTGATTCAGCATCTGCAAACCATATTGACCCTAACAAAGAACACAATGATAGACATTTTGGCCTTCAAAACACAAGCATCATAAATCAATGAGAGGTTGGAAGTTTCCCAACAAGAACTCTATCAAAAAGTAGATGTTATTGAGAAATGCTATCAGGTAGTAGACCTTTCTCTAAAAGATATTTATGGCAAGGAAAAAGAGGCATGTGCATCCCGGTCTAAGTTTCAAGAGGTTATCACATGGAAGAAGAAATTTAATACCCATGGTATTACACTTCTCTCTCATTCTGAACAAGTAAGAGGCAAAATGGCCCTAAAATCCTAGGAAAGAGATCTGGAAGAAAGAAAGAAACTTGCCATAGATGTAAAAGAAGCTTGTCTAGAGGCATTATCTTCAATAAACACAAAGTTGATTGAGTTTGAAGGAAATAATATCTCGGAGGCATTGGGGCAGATTGAGATAAAAATGAACCAACAAAGCTCTAGAAAGAACAAGGAAAACACTCAGGAAGCCATCCAAGAGATGAGCCAAATTTATCTGCGTAAAATAAATGAATGGTTGGTTAATCCAAGTTCACAGTTTCAGGTCATAGTCCAAGAAGTGAACAAGATTCAGGAGAAGTTGCCCCAAATAGAGAAGAAGATATTTTCCTTTGAATTGATTGAAAGGATTGAGCCTTCAAGATTCGTGGTAGAATTGATGGACAGGTGCACCCAATGAATTGAACAAGGAAAAGCGAGTGTAGCTGGGAGAAAATGAAAAAGCATGCACAACGTCCACTTTCTCCACCCACTCTACCTTTCACCCTCCGACCGTCACTTACCCTGTCTATCCCTACCACCTGCATTATTGCATCCACCCATCCCACCTCCTTATTGGACACTTGTTCCCCCATCATTATTTTCCTGGATAGTTACTCTTCCCTGTAACCGTTAGCCATCCCATAACGAGCCAACATTGAGCTATTCATCTAATTATTTCCCCCATGTCTTCAAATACAATTCCTTATCCCATTGAATGCACCTAAAGGGACATATGGCAATGAGATCAAATGGCAAAGACAATAAGTCGAATTATTATAGTGGGCTTAATGGACTTGTGTACCCAACTCAAAGATCAAAGGAAAATGAGCACATCTACAAGCAGGCGAAGAGACAAAGGAAGCACCAACAAAACTCAACAATATTTGCATGTTGTTATTTTATTTGGATGTATTCTATATTTAGTCATTTATTATGAGAAGTCCAATGATTTTTAGTTGTGATAATTTTTTTATAAATATATAGATTTTAGATCTATTCAAGGTTGCTTCTTGCCGAATGTAAAAGATAAACTCTTTTTTATTATTAATACAAGTGTAGACAGAGATTCTAAGTTTTGTTCAATTTGAGTTATGTGTTTCCTCTGCGTTTCCATTTCTCTGAATTTCTTTCTGTAATTATTGAAGAGTGAATGATTCCAATTTAGTATTACATCTACTATGATCATAATATATCATCGGTTCATTCAATAACATCTTTTCCTCTGTTATTACCGTGAGTAAAACAAGACCTGTGAGTTGTGTGAATCACTTCATTTTTATCTCATGTTCAAGGGTTCATATTCTACTCTTCTTCTACTTTAAACAAGGTGAGACTTATCTGTAATTGATACCTGACTTTGTTTTAATAGTTTTGTAAATATTTCTACATCATTTGACCTTATAATTGTGACTCAGATAACGAGATACAACCTCTGTATTGTCTTATCATTAATTTCTTTTAAAGATTATTTCTCAGAGAATTGAAGGTAGAAAAAAGAACTCATAAAAAAACTTCTTTTAAATCCTTTTATGCCTGACATTATTCTTTGAGCCTTAGAATCAATCTCAAGAATAAAATCTTTTTGGATCTGTTGTCGGGGACAGAGAAACGAAATTAATTTTCCCTTGGAGAACGACAAGGTAAATTTTGGCCTTTGATGGTAAATAAAAATTGAATACATGAATAAGGCTTACTTTATCTTTCACCTGGCGAATCCACCGTAGACAAAGATGGAATTCGGTCAAAATAATACCAGGAAAAACCCAGACAAAAAGAAGACTACGTCAGTTTCGGATCCCGAAAAATTGTTGAAATCAAAGGGATATCTCAGACAAACTTCTGCATCGGTAAGTAAGGTCCATCAACCTATAATTACGCAAGGTAATTTTAAGTTTCCCGCTAAAGACCTAAATCTTAAAGAAAATTTTAAACAAGTTCATTCTGCAAAAGCATCAACAAGTAAACCCGAAATTAAGCTTCAAATTCCAAAAGTAATTACTCCTGAAATAAAATTTGAGGTTGACCAGACCATCGATGTTTCATTGATAGATACTTTTACCAGTGAGAACAAAGGATCCATTTCAATCCCCACTATCATCAATACTCATTTGATTCTTTCTCTTCCCAAAGTAAAAGTTTATGTTTCCCAAGATCCTGAAGATTATTTTTTATACTCATATTCATCCCCTATTACTTATCCTATCTATACATCAGGTGAACTTGAGGAGTCAAGCTCAAGTTTTCCTTTTCCCCCTCATCTAGATCTTTTGTCTTCTCACAATCGTTTTCCCAAAATTCATTCACAACATCCCAAAGTAGTCAAAAGATTAGTAGATCAGTATTTTGAAGTTTTTGACAATTTCCTTTTTAGTTCTCAAAACTCGTCTCCTATAATTTTAATGGTCGGTGTTGGAGGTGTTGGTGTTGGAGGTGAAGAGGCTTCTGGACAAGCCCAACCCCCTAGGATCTTTTCCAAGGTTGCTTCTAGATATGCTCCCTTAGTTCTTCCTGTTGTCCTGCATGATTTACCTAAAAATTACATGAAGAGCCTCCCTAAATTCACGGGAGAAGGGGATTTAATGGCAATAGAACATATAGCCTTTTTCGATCAATTTGTTGATATTCTTGGTATTGAGCAAGAGGATGTTTGCACGAGACTGTTGGTACAAACTTTCGAAGGACATGTAAGAACTTGGTTCAGAGGAATTCAAGTAGGTTCTATACCATCATATAATGAGTTGGAAGCTTCCTTCATAAGGCAATGGGGTGAGAAAAAAGATCATCTTTATTACTGAACTGAATCCGAAGCTTTGAGAAAGAAGACATCGAAATGAGTCCTAGAGTTCATTCAAATATTTAATAAGCTTTATCACAAAATCCTAGCTGCAGTTAAACCTTCTGAACCAACTGCAAAGGTTAGTTTTGCAGGAGCTTTTGATTCTGATTTCGCTCTACTTTTGAGAGAAAGAAGATCCACTACATTAGTAGGGATGCAAGATGATGCTATAGAGATTGAATCAAATATGATGGCATCTAGGAAGTTGAAAACCAAATTTGATATGGGAACAAGAGAGCCTAGACGTTTTAAAGAACATGCAGGGCCCTCTGGATTTGGAAAATTTGCAGAGGCAAAAACGGATGAGATGGCCAAAATTATTAAAGATTTATCAAACAAAATTTCTAGGATGGAAATAGAAAACGCCAAACTTGACCCATATGTCAGAAATCAATTCAGGAGAAATTCCAATCCTTAGATACAACAAGGACAAACAAAAAATGAGGATCAAAAGATTCAAACTCCGTTTAAAACTAAGAATTTCATATAGAGAGATGAGGAGCAAGATTATGAGGAATTAGGGGAATATCTAAACAACCTCAACGATGATGATCTTGAGCCTCACCTAACCAAGGAAGATTATGAGAAATCCTTAGATATGGAATCTTTGTTTAATAATGACGAAAACATCAACAATCTGGGGGACTCTACATACAAAGGTCTCACTGACTCAATAATGGTTGAGCTTCAACATAAATATGATTTGAGGCCAAGAGAAAAAATTTCTACAAATATTCCACTGAAAAATATTTTATCACGAAACAAAGAAAATGAGGCAACAGTTACAAAACCATCAACTGAGATGCAAGCTGCCTGAACAAAGCAATCTGAAATGAAAGCAGTACAAACTAAGAAGTCAGAAATTACAGAGGCTGAATTTCATACTAGGGAAATTGAAAAACCAATTGGGACTTTTAGTTTAGAGAATGAACTTAATAAAATTAAAATTCCAATTCCTCTAGTTGAGCTTGCTAGGAACCTGGTCTATAAAAAACAAATCTCTAAAGAAATAAATTTTTCTGATGTTGAATGTCAAGTTGATGTTATCAATTTGAAGGATGAAAAACCTACAATCATGTTTGGACCACACATTGAAAGAAATAAAGATTATGTTGCTTTGTTCTATATTACATTGACTATATATAATCATTTACTTCACAATTGCATGTTAGAATCAAGAACCTCACATAATTTAATGCCTAAGATTATCATATAAAAATTAGGCCTTGAAATTACCACACCTTATCAAGATTTGTACTCGTTTGATTCTAGAAAGCTTAAGTGTCTAGGTATTATTAAAGATTTAGTGGTAAATATTGCTCAGGTTCCTGTGAAAAGTATTCTTATGGATGTGGTTGTTGCTAACGTTCCTGCCAAGTATGGTATGCTTTTATCTAGATCTTGGGGTGCCAATCTATGAGGATCAGTTCAGCTAGACATGACCTATGCTGCAATTCCAATTTTTGGTGGACAATTTACTCGACTGTACAGAGAAACTAGGTTGGCATATATTGTAAGTGACCCTCAAAACCCCAATAACTACCCAGTCTATGTTGTTTATCAAGATTTAGGCAATTGTATATTATCCATAGATGACGATTTTGAAGAATGTATAGAAGAAGAAAATCAAAAAATAGAAGTTTCAAAGAAAAATATAAATGTTAGAGAAGGGGTGTGGAAAATGTTCTTCGATGGTGCTTCATCCTGCGAAGGAGTAGAAGATGGAGTTTTATTCGTTGCACTAGGTGATGAATTTGTTATTCCTTTCTCTTATATATTACAATGGGAGATCGACTATACCAATAATGTCTATGAATATGAGGCTTTAGTTTTAGGATTAGAATCTGTAAGAAAATTAAAAATCAAACATCTGATAGTTTATGGTGATGCGGAGCTCATTGTAAAACAAATAAAACAACAATATCAAGCTAAGCATCCAAGATTGAGATCGTATCACATGATTTTCTTCTAGATATAGAAGAAATTGACGACCAAACACCTATAGTTCAAATTGAAGACAAGTTTTCTTCCTCTTCTTGGTACCGTGATATTGTTATATACCTCATTATTCTTTGATTCCCAAATGACATGACTCCTAAATAAATAAATTTAAATCTACATCCAATTAATTATTTCATTGTTGATGGCAAGCTATACTGGAAAGACCCTCTGGGTTTCCTATTATGTTGCCTGACAGAATCTGAAACAGAAGGTGTCATTAATGAATTGCATGAGGGGGTATGCGGAGGACATCATGCCTGGAGAGCAACAACTTACAAGATTTTAAGGGCAAGATATTATTGGCCAAAGTTATTTACTGATGTAAATGCAAGAGTTAGGGCTTGCAATTCATGCCAATTGTTCATTGGTAAGCAAAATATCCATGCCTTACCTTTAATTCCAGTAAAAGCTGAAGCTCCTTTCCAACAATGGGGCCTAGAATTCATTGGAGAAATCCATCAGTAATCAAGTGCTCAACATAGATGGATTCTAACCTCTACTGATTACTTTACAAAATGGGTTGAGGCCATTCCAACTCGGAATGCTATAGATTTGGTAGTAATAAACTTTTTGGAAGAAAACATCCTAGCAATATTTGGTTGTCCTAGAAAAATAATCATTGATAACGCTCAGGCTTTTAAATCTATGGCAATGATCAATTTATGTCAGAAGTACAATATTATTTTAGTTCATTCTACATCTTATTATCCTCAGGGAAATGGGTTGGTTGAATCATCTAACAAGTGTCTAATGACTATAATCAAGAAAATTTTGACTGAAAATAAAAAAGCTTGGCATATTCACTTAAACTACGCCTTATGGGAAAACTGAATTGGCACCAAGAAATCTATAGGTATGTCTTCTTTCCAGTTATTTTATAGTAGTGACATTATCCTTCCTATTAAGCTTGCTCTTCCTATGATGAAACTCTAGTAGGATGAAAACGAAGAGCCAAATGACGTGATGAGAAGAATGAATCAAATCATTGAATTTCAGCAGAACAGAGTAGAAGTGGATGATAAGATTAAAAAATACTAGGATAATATGAAATCCCTTTTTGATAAAAAAAAAAACAAAGACAGAGAGTTTCTTCTTGGCGATTTAGTTCTAAAATGGGAGGCTAGAAAGGAAGATGCAGGGAAACATGGAAAAATCAATCATCTCTGGTTTGGACCATTCAAAATTACAGCTATTAAGGGAAAAAAACTCATTCTCACTGGAAAATCTTGATGGCAAAATTCTTGACGCTCCTAACAATGGGTGTTATTTAAAACATTTCATGCAATAGTTCATTTCATATTTCCATTGTATATATCAGATTGGATTGACATTGGCATATTTATTTTCAATTGTTCTTTTCTTTTTGTAAATTACCCAAGTTAGTTGATCATCTGTTGTAAATATTTTCAATAAAATTATGATTGTTTGATATCATTAAAACGAAAAATAAAAAACATTTGTATCGCATGTCATCTCTATTCTACATTATTTTATGATATTTTTCATTTTATTCCTCTTGCAGAATAGATCTTGTTGAACAGAAGATGAGGTTGAACAAAAAATCGAAAATCTTTTTTCAAACATTTGATTTCTCTAAAAATAGGTGATAAATGAATAATCTGCCTTGCTGAAAATTCAAAGGGAAAATAAGGTATGAGTCCCTACTCTTCTTATAATTCAAATAAAATTTAATAAATCTTTTTGAAGTGAATGTGAAGGAAGTTTTTTCTCATGATAATATTGTTACTTGACCTTAGAATAAAAAATGTATAAAATTATAAATTGAAGTGTCATGCTGATAAGTTCTAAAGGCATCTCTGAAATGAAAATAAAAATGATAATAAATAAACTCGAAAGAAGTATGAACCAAAGACACAAACTCGTGTGGGATTAGGATATTTTTTTTCAGATCCTTCGAATCTTTGATTTGGTTACTTTTTACCTATCCCTAGATTTTTATTCATTACAGTTTTTATTTTTCCTTTCTCCCCCTTTTTTTAGTCTTCATAGAAAGAAAGAACCTTACCTTGACTCCGAAAACTTAAAAACATATTTTCAAAACAAGATTAGGCAAAAATCTTTATGTTCCTTTGATTTTAATTGAAAAAGTATGTCTAGGCTAATCTTGATAATTTTCGCTCTTCTATCAGACTTTAAACTGACTAATTTGCTTAAGGTTGATCCCTGAAAGATTAAGATTCCCATAAAAAAATTCCTATAGGCGAAGCTGTATTGAAAATTGGAAGAAAGTTGGTTTCAGAGTATTCCTAAATTTGTTGATAGACCTTCTTTTAAAAAAAATTAAACAGATGTCATCCCTTGTATGTTACATACATATTGATTTCCCCCACTTCCAAATATTAAAATACAAGACATATGGTGAAAGGAAATTCATAATTTGATTTCCCCCATCTTGTCCAAAAGAGGTGATGAAAAGAAATTCATATATTGATTTCCCTCATCTCAGCAAAGTGCAAAAGTGTTAATTGAAGTGGTGAAAGGAAATTAAATGGGAGAAGTAGATAACTTCATCGGGGTACTGAACATACTTGCTGACAGTGAACAAATATCTATGATATATGTAAGGCTTTCATACATACCTATATATCATACTTTGTTATCTAGTTCTCTTTTCGGTGATATTTACATAATGAACCAACTAGGGATTCCCTAAATAAATATGTTACATATGCTTAACCTTGAAGCAAACAAAGTCGGCCGAAGACTGATATTTTTGTTAAAATTATTTTGATTATCTTAAACAATTCTAAAATCAGTTTTAGGAAAAGGAAGTTTTAAATATCCTAACTTGAGATCAATCATTAAGTATGTTTTGAAGGTTTTTGAGGTCTCGTTAAGTTTGTCTTTCTATGTATGATTAATTCTTAATAAAACTGGATTTTTTTTTTCAAAAAGCAATAATGACTCCATTTACCCAATAAAGGAACTTGGTCTACTATTATCTCGTGCCTCACAGGAAGCCACAATCCCCAAATGGAGCCTATGTTGGAACACGTATAATTTTGATCCTTTCAGCTTTAAATTTTTCCTCTTAGGAATAAAAATCTCACCCAAAAAGCAAAACAAAACCTAGAAAGTTGCCTTTTAAATTTCAAAAAACAAATCCATTGGTTGTTAATTATCAATAAGGCGCATACAATCTCTATCATCGACGAGTTACTCTGATCTGATCGAACGGTCCTTATTATCTCTGAAGTTTAAAAATCTTCCTGAGCTTGAAAAGAAAGTATTTAGCGGTCACTTCGTAGCTTCGCACTTCGGGTATTTCAACAGAGATAAACAATAAAAACACCGAAATTTTGAAGTCTCGAAGATAGTCACTCATGATCATTTCTAAAGTACTTATGGACACGTCATGGGACACATGTCTTTTAAAATATTATCTTGGCTTGACACATGGCACTCATATTTAACATTTACATCGGCTAATTCACAGGTTTTCAAGTAACACGTGGCACCTCTCTTCTCTTGACACGTCATCAAGAATGACATCCTCTCTGCCACGTCACTCCAAGATATTTCTCTTCGGGATTTTTTGATTTCACAATCCCTGGATTATCAAAGCATCGAAGTAAAGTGATTACAAAAAGTAAAAACCTTTTTCAAGGAATCAATAAAACGGTTAATGACTTTAATTAGTACTGATTAAATGTTAATTAATCACTTCGCAATTCCGGATTTCAGAAAGTTTCTCTTGCGCTATATTCAAAACCTCCGAGTTCCCAACTCCTGAAATACTTAAAGTTAATACAATGTTTTAAAACATGATTAATTAAAACATAAAAGTGATTACTTAGAGATTAACTCCTTCGAGAATTCGGACTTCGGGAGATTTCTACCCTGTCGCATCCAAAACTTCCGAACGCGAACTATCTATGTATTAATGTCATTTATGATCGATTGAGGTTAATGATTTCAAATAAAGATTGTGAATCACAAGGTAATGAATTCCATTAAGTTTAATAAATTCTTCGTCAGTAGATCTATATGAAGATCGATATACTTTTTGAATAAATCACTTCAAATATCAAAGTCATTTTTACCATTTGCAATTAACAGTTTTTTATCCAGTGTAGAGCTTATAGACTTCTCCTATCACAGGTAAGCTAATTATGTTTCCTTGAGGATTATGGTGCCACGAAAATATAAAAAGAAGCTTGATGCATCGGGTGATGATTCAAATCCAAATGTAGATGTTCTATCGGACACGACTATGCGAGTTGCGGATGCCATTAAAACTTGGAAGCAAGTTTTTGATGTCTTAGAGCATGGGATTAGCAACTATCCAGACAACTCTACTGAGGAAGATGTCAAGTCCTTCTCAGCCAATATTAAATTTGTAGTGCAGTCGGAACTACATAATATCGTTGCACGACCAAGAATCATACCCTACAACGATATGATAAATTGGGCTTGTTATCCCTACTTTTAGGGATAACTAAGGAGATTATGTCTCAAGGCCCACAGGTCCTAGACATGGAGTACCAAGAGCCAGAACGACTTGAGAATGGCCTTGGAAGGCCCATATTTTTTTCCTTTTAGTGCCTCCACTTTTTCAGTAGTAGAAACATCCATCACCTCGTCTTGTTCCTGTATCTGAGATGGTTCTTGCTCCATGAGGTAATGAGTCTAGGTATCATGGTATGTGTCACTCTGATCCTCAAAACCTTTGAATATGTTCATCTATTACTTTTAGTTTCTAATGGGTGTTTGGATATAATACTTATCCACTTGACCATGTCTGGGAGGAATGACAGGATCCCCTAGTAATCTTGTGCCCATAGGTTTTGAGTTGCCACTGGGGGGATCCATGAAAATTCATTGTCCACTCTCGTCATACTTACCACTTTCCATTTTTCTTCCAGCTCATCCATCCCATTTCATTGGTCCGAGAATTGGGTTGGCCAATCATTTAAGGGTTGCACCTTGTCTTGTGGGAAGAAGGGGCTAAAGGACCACAAGGTAAAAGCAGTTGGAAAAAGACAAAATCATAAAAATATTCTCAGCAAGAAACAAGAGGGACCCATAAAATAATAAAAAAATACTTATTCAAAGGATAGGGGGTCTCATCATGAGCCATCCTATTGGCTCCATGGGAACCTAGCAGTATGACACTACTATCACCTGGTTACCACGCCAGGGTAGTGGCTCTTGGTTGCATGGCCAAGAGAAAGGGGGTCTCATCATGAGCCAACCTTCTCATTTCCGTGAAAGTGCATGTGGGTAACATTTCCACCATTGGTCACCACGCCAGGGAAGTGTCCCCTGATTATCTTCGTGGAAGAAAAATCAATAAAGAATAAATAATAAAAGGCATGAATGGGCTTGGAAACATTTGCATCCATGACAGGTGCAACTCGCCTTCTACAAATGCACCCACAGGTAAGCCTTGCAGTTCCCTGCTATCACTACACCCCTTGTCATGACATCCCTTATCCACCTCACCCCATTAACATGACTTGGATTTTATCTCTTTTGGAAACATCCCTTTTCTAGTGGAAACTAGCCCAATAGGATGCACTGTCACTTCCTCCAAACTTTCCTTGCAGATTTGTATAATGTCTTTGAGCACTTGACTAGGTAAAAGGGATTTTATGCACATGTTTAATAAAATAGGTGATTGGATGTGATTGAAATTTCTATGATCCCTGTGACTTATGAGCCCATGGAGGGAATATCTGTTGATGTGCAGGATCATACCCGACAGACAGGTGCCATATTGGATAGGTACACATGGGGAGATGACCAATTCGGATCTCCATGGGGCTAAAGATCCCACCAGATGGATGTTGAGACCCTAGCAGGGGTAAGATATAGGACATAGTGTTCACACCAGGGAAGAGAAAAACGTTCCACCAGAGACAGCTGAGCATACCTGTACCCAGGGGGGTTGTGCCCTCTCCACTGAGACATTGGCCTTGCTAGGCCCATGAAGTCACCTATGACCTCCTATCACGTCATCCAATGATGTGGGAGTTTGGGAGGTAGTTGTGGCATGATTGGAACGTGTGGTAACTTCCATAGGCCTAAGAAGATCTAACGTTTTGCTACAGGAGGCCACATTTCCCCTAGAAAGGGCTAACGTCACCCTAGAAGGGCACGATGTCCTCATTATTTCCTTGATTAGAGTTTCATTATGAAAGATTAATGTAAAATAGTATTATTTGGTATTTTTTCCTTATCGGCCTTTTGGTGACCTAATTTTTAATTGAGGTCATTGTTATTGTATAAATTGAGAGCTAAAACTCTCATTTTGGACATCATCTTTCACTCACCACTTGTTGAGGTCTGAAATTTTTGGCCCTCTTAGGGTTATTGGATGAAATTGTGGCGCACTTGTTGAAGGAGACTTCTTTTGGTAATTTTTTGTCATTTATCTTGGTGGAAGGTTTACAACTAGGGTTTGGCTATATGAATGCTTGGTGGATGTAAGTAAATTTCTGCAAAACGCTTGTTTATTGAATGGTTATGGTATTGCTTACTTGAATTTTGTTATTGTAATTTGATGGATTAAACCCTAGGTGACAAGCACATGTCGGTGTCCTTGTCTCATGTCCCTACTAAGTTAAAGAGCCATTTGATTTTGCTGAAGTTAGATAGAGCCTTGCCATAGAAACACTCTAACCCAATTCTTCTAGCCTAGCCATTTTTTATCTTGTCTTTGATCCAAGGAAGGAGAAAAATCACTAAGGCCTAAGGTTTATACACCTTAGTGATTCATTTTCCCTAGGGTTTTATTAATGAAGCCTCTCCTTAGCAACACTTCATCATCAAAATCTTTTGTCCTTAGCCATATCATCCATCCCTCAAGATAGCCATTTTATTCTTGTCAATGAGCAGAAGAAAGAGGAGAAAGCACTAAGTCCTAGGGTTTCTACACCTTAGTGAGCCTTTCTCCCCTAGGGTTTCATTGTTGAGGCCTTGCTTTAGCAACACCTCAACATTTAACCCTCTTATCTTCATCCATATCATTTCTTGCTCAAGCTAGCTACTTAAATTTGTCTTTTGAGCTAGAGAAGAAGGAAGACACACTAAGGCCTAGGCCATCTACACCTTAGTGAGTCGTCTCCCCTAGGGTTTGACTTGTTGAAGCCTTGCTTTAGCAAAACTTCAACATCAAACCCTCTTGTCTCTATCCCTATCACTATCATCACGACCCTTCAACATTTGTAACCCTTTTTTACTCCATTTTCCCTAATAAAGCATTGATCTAAGACCTCCATTGTTTGAGTACCTTGATCGTACATATATCCAAATACTTTGAACAATTACTAATATTTCTAACCCTATCTCAAACTATCAATCACTAACCATATTGTTGTCATCATCTATTCATGCTATAAACATCTCTATGCAACATTTACTTATCTCTAAAGCAATTGAATGATTAATTGAAATGTTGCTCCTAGTATTGTTATATTAATTGTCATTCATTATTGCAAAGTTTCTTTAGCATTTATTGTGAAGTGATATTGTTTAATCATTGCTATTGTATAAACATTGATTTACTTCATCAATATTATTGCTCAATTTCTTATTATCATAAAGTCTTTGATTATATGAAGTACTAACCAGCAAGTAAGCTTCCACATGTATAGCTTCTTTGTTGCTTTGTCTCGGACAGGTACACTGTTTGGTTATTACTTATATTTATTGGCTGATTAGCTGGGAATTTCTGATCGATGGTGACTTGTGAGGGGGGAATATTATACTTAGACTTTCAATCTTTTTCCTTCTCAAAACCCAAGGTCACCGAGGACGTCTCCCCTGAGCCTTACCTCCCTAAACAGAAAGAGTTATCCCATTGAGGTGACAGTGGTGGGATAGTCTCAGTTACGCCAGCTTTCCTTCCTTTCATCTGTCTTTTACCTTAACTACAAATTGTGTGATAACATTTTAGCGTCGTTGTCGGGGAACACTGAGTCAATTCTCCTCAAAGACGACACTTATCGATAAGCCTTGCCTCAAGAGTCTTTATCTTACAAGCTTATCTGGCGACTCCAC
This sequence comes from Picea glauca, assembly GCA_000966675.3. Lineage (NCBI taxonomy): Eukaryota > Viridiplantae > Streptophyta > Pinopsida > Pinales > Pinaceae > Picea > Picea glauca. Next base: position 115,292 of record JZKD02S0380034.1, read on the forward strand.
TAAGGGTGATTCCTTTATTTCTTTGATAATTTCAAGAAAACTATCCGACGACTCCACTGATGACGAAGCCAACTATGACTTCTCAATGGGACCCGGGAAACTTCACACCTTTGGAAATGAGTAAAATCCCGGGATACCCTCGACAAGTGCCCCCAAAGTACAAAAAGTGGCTCCCTAGATTCATTGGTAGTGATGGGGAAAGAGCCGACTATCACATGAGTAATTTTTGGGATTTCTTTCAAATCCACCCTATCAGTGATGATGCAGAAGACTTGGTAATGAAAATTTTCTCTGCCACTCTGCATGGAAATGCTAGAAGATGGTATGATAATCTTCCAGCTGCTAACATTAGATCTATGGACCAGTAGAAGAAACCTTTCTCATGAGTTGGGGCATGAAATTGGAAGATATCCAATTATTAATTAAAGGACTCGAATACATAAGAAAAACTAAGGATGAGACTGTCAGGGCTTTTGAGGTTAGGTTTCAGGTGTTGCTATACAAGATTCCTAGAATCCATTATCCTCAACAAAAAGGGTCCAAAAACACTCAAAGAAGCATATAACATAGCTATAAAAATTGAGGCAAATATCTCCTTGTTCAGGGAAGCACATTCCTTTACCCCAGATGTCTTTAGTTTGGAGAGATTATTTTCCCTTGATATCTTTACTGTAAATTCACAAGAAAGAAGGGAACAAGTTATCAATCAACAAAATGAAAACACAATTGAGGAGTTGGAACCTAAGAAAAATGATGAAGTATCAACCTGCATTCCTCCCTCTGATGAAGTCATCCACGAGCCATTTCCTCCTACACAACAAAAGGATGATGAGGTTAGTTGCTTTCCTTTTCAGAATTTCGATGACACCTTGTTCCATGATTTAGAAAATGAAGGAGAAATGGAATCCCCGAACGAAGTAGATATTCCTTGTTGTATAATTGAAGACGAAGGGGAAATTCATAAGGATGAAACAATGACACATGTTGAAGACACCCAAGTCCTCAAAGATCCTGCACAAGAAGAAACAGTAAGTTACCCTCCTCTACAAGATTTTTATGATTTTCTACTTTATGATTTGGGAAATGAGGAGGAGATGGATGAGACTTTAAAATTTATAAATCCTTCATGCTATGATACATATAGTAACATAGTTGATATTGATGAGTTCATACATGTCAAAATACGTAAATGGGATGTAATTGGTTTTGGTATGGACCCCATTTACGACATTGATAATAATTTCCAAGTGTTTCCTTCACAGTTATCACTACATGATACTTTTGATTTTGATCAATGGCAACAAGGAGATGATATATTTGCCCATACTTTTCAAACACCCAAGGATGACCTAGTACCTTGTTTTCCTGATTATTTTCAGTCTTACCTTGAGGGTTTTGATGAGTCCTCCTCTGAGCACTTGGATTCATTCAGTGAAGAATATTATCAACCATCATTGTGCTCAATTTTTTATAAGAGTAAGGATGTTCTTTTCCTGAAGAAGAACCCTTATGACAACTTTCTCAAGCCACCTTCAATTACTTTACTTTGTTGTGTCTCTAGTGGTGTAGTTGGGATATTTGTCTCTTGTATTGAGTTTTCTCTAGGGCAAACCCTAGAGTCCAAGGGTTGGTTGAATTCTACAAGAATAATTCTATCATATCAGTGTTTCAACTTTCCCTTAAGCATTTTCTAGTCATCTACTAGATCCTCGTCAATCCTTCCCACGCTTCAGATTATGGGAACATCCTAGGTAGCCATCTTGCAAACCTTTTGAGTCAGTTTTTTGAGCCTTTGAATTCTCATGATCCCTTCTTGAAGTGGATTCAACACTTTCTGTAGAGAATGACTTGGCATGATTTTATCCCTCCTGCCCGCCTCCATGATTTAGACCTTGTGATTTCCGATGATATGATATATTCTCTAAGCCATGTTATTTTTGTGTTTAACTTATCACTATTTTGGTTTATGATGAAGCACAAAAGAAGGTATTGTGGGACATTATTGGATTGGTTTCACTGGTTGTTTGACTACACCTAACATCCAACCAACAGGTAAGTGTAGGTAAGTAGGTAGGCATTTGCATTCATTGTATATACCATTGCATTGCATAATAGAGTAATTTTATTTCACATTTTTACATATGTTGACTTTCATTATTTATATATATGACCTGGGGTTGATATAACCACCCCAAATGATTACTAATAGTTGTTATTGAAATCAAGAAGGTTACAGGTTATGCCAGAGATGTTGAGGTTCTCATGCTATCTACGGTGAGCACATGTACCCGAGTTGGAGCCAGATGTTATCCCCACTTTTAGGGATAACTAATGATATTATGTCTTGAGGCTCACAGGTCCTAGACATGGAGAACCGAGAGCCAAATCGACTTGAGAATGGCCCTGGAGGGCCCATCTTTTATTCCTTTCAGCGTAACCACTTTGTCAGCAGCAACAACATCCATCACCTCAGATTGGTCCTATATCTAAGATGGTTCTTTCTCCATGAGGTAATGAGTTCGGGTATCATGGTATGTGTCACTCTGATCCTCAAAAACTTTGAATATGTGCATCTAGTTATTTTTGTTTCTAACAGGTGTTTGGATCTTATACTTATCCACTTGACCATGTCCGGGGGAATGGAAAGATTCCCTAGTAATCCTATGCCCATAGGTTTTGAGTGGCCACTGGGGGGATCCATGAAAAGTCATCATCCGCTCCCATCATACTTACCACTTTACATTTTTCTTCCCACTCATCCATCCCATTTCATTAGTTCGAGCATTGGGTTGGCCAATAATTTAAGGGTTTCACCTTGCCTTATGGGAAGAAGGGGATAAAGGCTCAGAAGGTAAAAGCAAATGCTAAAGATAAAATCCTAAAAATAAAACCTTGAGATGCTTCACCCATGGATCCGTAAGAAAGAAGTAAAAAGATTCTCAGCATGAAACAAGAGGGACCCATAAAAAAATAAAACAAGACCTAGTCAAAGGATAGGGGGTCTCATCACGAGCCATCCTACTAGGTCTATGGGCACCTAGCAGTATGACACTACTAGCATATAGTTACCATGCCAAGGTAGTGTCTCTTGGTTGCATGGCCAAGAGAAATGGGGTCTCATCACAATCCATCCTTCTCATTTTCATGAAATTGATTGTGGGTAACATTTCCACCACTAGTCACCACGCCAAGGCAGTGTCCCCTGATTAGCTTCTTGGAAGAAAAAATAATAAAGAATAAAGAATAAAAGTCATGAATGGGCTTGGAAAAATTTGCATCCAGGACAGGTGCATCTCTCCTTCTACAAAGGTACCCACATGTAAGCCTTGCAGTTCCCTACTATCATTACACCCCTTGTTAGGACATCCCTTATCCACCTTACCCATTAACATGACTTGGATTTGATCTCTTCTGAAAACATCCCTTTTCTAGTGGAGACTAGCCCAATAGGATGCACTGTCACTTCCTCCAAACTTTCCTTGTAGATTTGTATAATGTCTTTGAGCACTTGACTAGGTAAAAGGGGTTTTATGAAAATGTTTAATAAAATTGATGATTGGATGTGATTGAAATTGCTATGATCCCTATGACTTATAATCCCATGGAGGGTGTATTTGTTGATGTGCAGGATCATACCCAATGGACAAGTACCATATTGGAAAGGTACACATGGGGAGATGATCAGTTCAGACCTCCATGGGGCTGAAGATCCCACTAGATGGATCTTGAGACCCTAGCAGGGGGAAGATACAAGAAAGAGTGTTTGCACCAGGGAAGAGAAGAACGTTCCACTAGAGGTAGCTGAGCAGACTTGTACCCAGGGGGGTTGTGCCCTCTCCACTGATACGTTGGCCTTGGTAGGCCCATGACATCACCTATGACCTCCTATGACATCATCCAATGATGTGGGAGTTTGGGAGGTAGTTGTCGCATGATTGGCATGTGTGGAAGCTTCCAGAGGCCCAAGAAGGGATAAGGTTTTGCTCCAAGAGGCCACATTTTCCCTAGAAAGGGATAATGTCACCCTAGAAGGATAACGTCCTCATTATTTTCTTGATTAGGGTTTCATTATGAAATTTTAATGTAAAACAATATTATTTGGTATTTTGGAGTTGTCGACCTTTTGGTGACCTAATTTTTAATTGAGGTCATTGCTATTGTATAAATTGAGAGCTAAAACTCTCATTTTGGACATCATCTTTCACTCACCACTTGGTGAGGTCTGAAATTATCGGCCCTCTTAGGGTTAATTACTGAAATTGTGGTGCACTTGTTGAAGGAGACTTCTTTGGTGATTTTTTGTCATTTATCTTGGTGGAAGGTTTACAACTAGGGTTTGGCTATATGAATGCTTGGTGGATGTAAGTAAATTTCTGCAAAACACTTCTTTATTGAATGGTTATGGTATTGTTTACTTGCATTTTTTTATTATAATTTGTTGTATTAAACCCTAGGTGACAAGAACATGTTGGTTTCCTTGTCTCATGTCCCTACTAAGTTAAAGAGTCATTTCATTTTGTTGAATTTAGATAGAGACTTTCCATAGCAACACTCTAATCATATTCTTCTAGACTAGCCATTTTTTATCTTGTCTTTGAGTCAAGGAAGGAGAAAATGAACTAAGGCCTAGGGTTTCTACACCTTAGTGAGTCATTTTACCTAGGTTTTGATTGATGAAGCCTTGCCTTAGCAACACTTCATCATCAAACTCTCTTCTCCTTAGCCATAGCATCTATCCCTCAAGATAGTCATTTTATTCTTGTCAATGAGTTGAAGAAGGAGGAGAAAGCACTAAGGCCTAGGATTTCTACACCTTAGTGAGCCTTTCTCCCCTAGGGTTTCATTGTTGAGGCCTTGATTTAGAAACACCTCAACATTTAACCTTCTTGTTTTCAGCCATATCATTTCTTTCTCAAGCTAGCCGCTTAAATTTGTCTTTGGAGCTAGAGAAGGAGGAAGACACACTAAGGCCTAGGTCATCTACACCTTAGTGAGTCGTCTCCCCTAGGGTTTGAATTGTTGAAGTATTTATTTAGAAACACTTCAATATCAAACCCTCTTATCTCTATCCCTATCACTATCATCATGACCCTTCAACATTTGTAGCCCTTTTTGACTCCATTTTCCCTAATAAAGCAATGATCTAAGACCTCTATTGTTTGAGTACCTTGATCATACATATATCCAAATACTTTGAACAATTACTAATCTTTCTAACCCTACCTTAGACTAACAATCACTAACCCTATTGTTGTCATCATATATCCATGCTATAAACATCTCTATGCAACATTTACTTATCTTTAAAGAAATTGAATGATTAGCTGAAGCGTTGCTCCTAGTATTGTTATATTGATTGCCATTCATTATTTCAAAGTTTCTTTAGCATTTATTGTGAAGTGATATTGTGTAATCATTTCTATTGTATAAACATTGATTTACTTCATCAATATTAATTCTCAATTACTTATTATCGAAAAGTCTTTGATTATATGATGTACTAACCATTAAGTAAGCTTTCACATGTATATCTTCTTTGTTGCTTTGTCTCGGGAAGGTGCACTATTTGGTTATTACTTATCTTTATTAGTTGATTAGCCAGGACTTTTTGATTGGTGGTGACTTGTGAGGGGGGGCTATTATACTTAGCCTTTCAATATTTTGCCTTCTCAATACCTAAGGTCACCATGAACATCTCCCCTGGGCCTTACCTCCCTAAACAAAAAGTGTTATCCCATTGAGGTGATAGAAGTGGGATAGTCTCAATTACATAAGTTTTCCTTCCTTTCATCTGTATTTTACCTTAACTACAAATTGTGCGATAATAGGTGTTTGGAGCATGTCGACATCCAAACCAAGAGCGTTATCAACCACTAGCAGGTCATCATTGGCTCTTTCCGACCAGAGCACCTACAATTAATGTACAAGATTTCCCCTACCCTTAAATACACTTACAATGTTGCTTTTCTTCTAGAATTCGAGATAAAGGAATTAACTCAATATGGTAGAAATGGTCATGATATAGTCAAGACCTGGTGGGGACATCTGGAAAAATTTAGAGCCAACGCTCATGGTATGTATGCCACGACGTTTTTAGACGTTCATATGTTGTATGTAGCCATGATGCTTTGTTGCAAAGAAGAACCTACACATTTCTCAGTTGAGTGGGTAGCCATCATGAATGAGGTAGTCGAGGGTTATACCTTCAATTGGGATAAAATGCTATTTGATAATTTGGCTAAGGAAATCATTGAATATAAATCAACAAAATCAAAGGGAAACCTTCTCCTTTTTACATGTCAGCATATGTTATGGATTCCATTTTCCTCATGACCCCTTTTCCCCTGATGAAATGAAGTTGGACCCTAGCCAATTTTGAACCAATTCATTTCTACCACTCCAAATTATGGGAGGTGAACACCAAAGATTTATTTTATGAAATCTGTCACAATGTTCTAGTGCCTGTTCATATAGCTATTTATGGTCACCCGCCAACCCAGATTTCAGAAAGGATTATGGGGAACTTATAAACACTCACAGATTGATTCATTGAGGAGGAATTCTCCTATATAAGAGTATTTGGTTGTTCTGTTCCTCCTCATTCCCTTCCATAATTTTTACCCGACAGGCTGGTGTGCAGAGAAGTGGCATACCAGACCATAGCATGAGGTATCAACAAGGAGTTGAAAGCAGCTCAAAAAAATGTTTGGCCAAATTTCCCCATTCAAGTTGGCATGTTCACACTATTAGACTTCAGTCATTCTAAATTTGAGGTCACAGCCCTAGAAGATGTCAAATTAGTTGACATCGAGTTCAAGAATCATGATCCACCTAAGATAGTGGAAAATCATTTGGCTCAGTTTAACATGAAGTGATACATCCATGATAATTCTCCTTATGACGAAATGTTCAGGGGAGTTAGATCTTATGAGGAAGTCTGATGCAGATTCCAGACTTTGCCTCCTAACCAATAAGCTGGTTTCCTCGGTTTTCAAAAACATAGAAGAAACAGTTTACCAAATATATTGCAAGGAGATTCAAAACCCAGTCCTCCTTCATAGGAAGCTAGACCTACAGGTTTTGAGCCAAGTTGAGCCACTAAGAACAAAGTTGAGGAAGTCCCAAAAGCCCCGAAGTGTTATTTCATGAAAATAAGAGCATCACTATCAGGACTGAATGATCCACATGTGTTAGCTCGGTTCGAAGACTTCATGAATCTGGGACAATTTGTTCCTCATTCAACACTAGCTACTCCTGTTGGCACCCCGAATACAACAGGACAAGAACCTTCCATAGAAATTATTTCTCCTATTACATCATTAATCCATTTATAGACTAGCTTCGAAAATCCTAGTTCTAAACTCACTTTTGTAAGTGATCTTACTCCTATCTTGCCTAAAGAGATGCCTACCTCAAATTTCTTTTTCAGCAAGAAGCGAAAAGCCATCATAAGAAGAGAATCTCACCAAAAGGATGGAGTAATCACTAAAAGGAAAATATTGGTGTGTGATGGGAAAGACCAAGATGGTCATGAGTTTGCGAAAGAAGTTGCAGGTTCATTAGGGGCTTTTTCCGCTGCCAATCAACAGTCAGTAGACAATTTAACCGAACAACTGTGATAGAAATTCCTCATGGTAGAACAATTGAAAAATGAGATATGCAATACATAACAAATTCTCAGAAGCAGGATGAACCAGGACATTGAACAAATTAGGGATATTCATTAGCATCAAATTAAGCAGTTACAAGATAACTTTGAGCTTATCTACTAGAGTTCAAAGACCAACAAAGGATTGATCACTCAGTGTGATAATTTAATTGAGCAGTTGTAGACCAGATTGACCCTAACAGAGAACACAACGATAGACATTTAGGCCTTCAAAACACAACCATCGAAAATCAATGAGAGGATGTAATTTGACCAGCAAAAACTCTATCAAAAAGTAAATGCTATTCAAAAATGCTATCAGGTAGTAGACCTTTTTCTAAAAGATATTTATGTCAAGGAAAAAGATGCCTACGCAACCCGGTCTAAGTTTCAAGAGGTTCTCATATGAAAGCAGAAACCTAATGCCCTTGGTCTTACCCTTCTCTCTCATTCTGAACAAGTAAGAGGCGAAATGGCCCTAAAATCCTGGGAAACAGATCTAGAAGAAGGAAAGAAACTTTCCAGAGATGTAAAAGACGCTTGTCTAGAGGAATTATCTTCAATAAATAAAAAGTTGATTGAGTTCGAAGGAAATAATATCTTGGAGGCATCGAGGCGGATTGAGATAGAAATGAACCAACAAAGCTCCAGAAAGAACAAGGAAAACATTGAGGCAAAAATCCAAGAGATGTGCCAGATTGATCTACTTAAAATCAATGAATGGCTAGTTGATCCAAGTTCACAGTTTCAGGTCACAGTCCAAGAAGTGAACAAGATCCAGGAGAAGCCACCCCAAATAAAAAAGAAGTTGTTTTCCTTTGAATTGAAAGAAAGGATTGAGCCTTCAAGATTCGTGGTAGCATTGATGGACATGTGTACCCAATTCATCGAACAGGGAAAAGTGAGTGTAGCTGGGAGAAAATGAAAAAGCATGCACAACGTCCACTTTCTCCACCCACTCTACCTTTCACCCTCTGACCATCACTTACCCTATCTATCCCTACCACCTGCATTCTTGCATCCACCAATCCCACCTCCTTATTGGAAACTTGTTCCCCCATTCATTATTTTCGTGAACAATTACTCTTCCATGTAACCGTTAGCCATCCCATAATGAGCCAACACTAAGATATTCATCTAATTATTCCCCCCCATGTCTTCAACTGCAATTCCTTATCCCAGTGAATGCATCCGAAGGGACATATGGCAACGAGATCAAATGGAAAAGATAGTATGCCGAATGATTATGGTGGCCTTAATGGAAATGCGTACCTGACTCAAATATCAAAGGAAAACAAGAACATCTACAAGAAGAAGAAGAGATAGAGGAAGCACCAACAAAATTCAACAATATTTTCATGATGTTATTTTATTCAGATGTATTCTATATTTAGTCATATATTGTGAGAAGTCCAACGATTTTCAGTAGTGATAAATTTTGTATAAATAGATAGATTTTATATCTATTCGAGGCTTCTTCTTGTCGAATGTAAAAGAGAAACTCTTTTTGAGTATTAATACAAGTGAAGATAGAGATTCTAAGTTTCGTTCAATTTGAATTATGTGTTTCCTCTACGTTTCCATTTCTCTGAATTTATTTATGTAATTCTTGAAGAGTGAATGATTTCAATTTAGTACTACATCTATTGTGATCATAATATATCATCGGTTCATTCAGTAATAGTTTTTCCTATGTTATTACTGTGAGTAAAACAAGACCTGTGATCTATGTGAATTACTGCATTTTTATCTCTTGTTCAAGGGTGCATCTTCTACTGTTCTTATACTATAAACAAGATGAGACTTATCTGTCATTGATACCTGATTTTGTTTTAACAGTTTTGTAAATATTTCTACATCATTTGACATTATAATTGTGACTCGGATAACAAGATACAACGTATGTACTCTCTTATCATTAATTTTTTTTAAAGATTATTTATCAGAAAACTAAAGGTAGAAAAAAGAACTTATAAAAACACTTCTTTTAAAACCTTTAATGCCTGACATTATTCTTTGATCCTTAGAATCAATCTCAGGAACAACACAAGGTATGAACATTGGAAAACAATGCTATGATTTCACCCACCACCCTACCAATCACATTGGAATTTGGTATAACAAATACTTAGTTTGTATGGTGCCACATGGCCATCCCATACCAAACGTTTAATCGAATTAAGTGGTCAAGTGCATGCATGTGATGCTCAACATTATCAGCCTTCAATCTAATCCAACAGTTGTAGTTGATGCTTGATTCTACAATGAATTTTCCCTACATTGTGTCATCATTTTCACTTTCCATTTCTATCAAATCATTGTTAGAATTTACCTCTTCAACTCCTCCTTGAAAGATGAGAGTTCAGTGTGCTATTTATTTCATGGTTTCAATCAAACATTACACAATTAATGTTTTTAGGTCACAGATTGGGAGATTATGCATATTCTTGAAATTGATTCTCCCTTGTCGATTTTGAGTACTTATTCATTATAGATTAAAGTTGAGCTCAGTAACATACCTCAATATCTCTCACAAAGTGTGTTGGAAATCCGTTTTCTATCAATTTTCATGGGTTTCAATCCAATAAACAAATGGACAATAAATAGGTTCAACATCCTATCTGTGATTGAATAAAGGTAAGCCTAATAGCCTATTGATTTCCTTAATTGTTTGAGTATTTTTCATGCTTGAGTAAAGTTTTCCATGGGTGTCCCAATACTTTAGCACAAGTTTTTATGGTGAATTAGGGCTGCAAAAGGATGTTTTCAAATATTTTTCAGAGCAATAAAACGGTTGTAGCTAATATTTTCTACAACAACAACTTTTACCCCAAGAAACAAGCCAACAACTTTCCCAACAATAGCCAATATCAAGTAGATAAACAATAGCAACTTGCCAACTATTCTCAGGGGTAGAAGAGTGAGAAATTAAGCTTGAAAGAGAGAGTTTGCAGCAGCCCTAATGACTATAGAATAAGTTTCTAACAACATGAATATATCCTTGACTAATAAAAATACCATAGTGGCTCAAGAAATATATTAAGGAAAAGAATTGATTCCACTTGAACAAATTCAATATCCCGTAAAATTGTGCATTCCAATACAAGTAATTTATTTATCCAATGAAAAAAATGATTAGTTCCTTTCCAATGGGTTCTCAAGTCTTAGATTTAAGGCTAGGTTTGCAACTCCTCTAGGGGTGTAATCCCTCTTACTCCCTAGAGTATGCAAGACTTAGAAGAGTAAATCTAGGAGGGTGTATGCCCTTGTACTTCTCCTAGCAACCCTTGAAAAATGACATGTCCAATAACAAATAAAATGAACTTGGTGGAGGGTGTATGCCCTTATAATCCTCCAACGGTGTTAAGACAAGAATAACTTGAAACAAGTAGAAATTACTAACAATTGCAGAAAATTCCTTACCAATTTAAAAAACAATAGCAAGACCAAAACCCACTTTTACCAAGCAAAATTCATTCACATGCCAAGACAAGTCTCCAAGAAAGGTAGCGCACCACTTTATCTCCACAATAGAAATGAAAACATCCAAATAATTGCACAAGAGAGAGAGAGAGAGAGATATCGATGTGCCTACACTGAAACATCAAATAGTAAAATCTAGGGTGGGTCACTCACCCTTTGTTCGTATAATTAAAATCCAAAATTAACAACTAATTTAAAAAAGAAAATTTTTCATTTTTTTTTAATATAATATGATGAAAATGAAACATGTAAATCAATAATACAAGTAGAGAAAAATGAAAATGAGAAATGAAATGCAACTAAACTACCATAAGCAATCAAGATGCAAATGCAAAAAAGCAAGATAACCTAACTACTTACCTAGGGCCCTTGGGCCTTGAAGATTAGGTCATGAAAATGTCAGGTGAAGTCATACAACTAGTGCAACCACCTACTAAGTATCTTCCCCGAGTGTTTTCCCCTATGCTTAATTATAAAATATATCATTGACAAGTTAAGCACATAATGATCATGAATATGAATAAGCCTATAATATATCATAGAACATAACTAATGGAGGTGAGTGGGAGGGAGAAAATTCTGCCGAAAAGAATTACAACATGTTTGGTCCACCCAACGTTGAAGAGGTATACCATGTATAGATGACGGCTCATATTATTTCTTGTTAGAATGACCACTGCTTCCTGATGACTAAGAGGAAATGAAAGATTGGAAGAAAATCGTACAGCTTCCCAAAGAGGAAGATAGGAGGCAGGGGATAGCTTCATGTCGGGAGAAAGAAAATTGTTGCTTCTTGATTTGCAAATCACTGCAAAAATCCCCAAGATGAAGATATTGTTACTTTGTAGAGTGAGTTTCTGATCATTTTGGGTTGGCCACAGTCTTATCTTCATCAATATTTGAGCATGATGGAAGAAACATTTCACCGCATAATGAATTTGAGTGATCAAAAGGATACACATCAAAACTCTAAAAATATGCTTGAAAATCATCATGAGTACATTGTGACAATTCATCCTTGAATGGATGAGACCAATCCATACTCAGTTTATCATCAAGATTCCAAATAACTGGATGATCCTTGTACGAAAGACAACCTTCCAAAGGAAATAATTTTGTACTCCTTATCAAAATATTTCCCTCGATGTCATAGACGGGATCCCCATCAAAACAAAAAAACTCAACATCCTATACATGCCTACCAACATGTATGAAATCATCAATGTTCTCAATCACATTATTACACAAAGGGTTTATTGCATCCAAGGGTTCCTCTGGAACTTCTTCACTTCCAAAATCATGGAATAAAGTATCATCAAAATTTTTGAAAGGATTATAACTTACTATGTTCTCTTCTTGATGTGCAGGAGGAACAGAGGCTTGGATGTCTTCATCAAATGGAAGGGAAGACAAAATAAATTCATCTTCATGAGAATCCTCTTCATGGATCAAGTCATTCGAGGGCTTGACACATTCATGAGGTATCTCATGTTCTTCTTCCTGAAGACTGACTTCTTCAATCAAGCCTTCAAGGCGCAATTCATGCTCCTCTTTGAGGGGTTGATAAACCTCTTGACAACCCTTTTTTGTGATACTAACCACTCCAAGAGGAATATGAATCAGGAAAAATTCATCTCCATTAAGTGGGAACATGGATACAAATGTCTCTTCCGGATCTTCAACATGAGAAACTTCATTGGGATATTCTTGGTAACTTTATTCATAGATTTGTTCTTCAAGCATCTCTTCATCTGCAAGGGCTTGTTATTTGGTAGGTTCTTGAGATAACCCTTTTAAAATATTCATTAGATGTTGAGCGACTTCATCAACAACTTTTTATTTTTCCATCTATAAAAGTTTCTTCTTGATATGACAAGCTCTCGGAAAGGGTTCACCCCATGGTGCCATAATTCCATTGCCTGAAATGACACCTCAATGGAGTCACCAGATGAGCTCAAGGATCATCAAAATATGGAAAGGGTAATTAGGGAAAGGTGGGTTCTTGGGTTGTGGAGTCACTAGATGAGATTTAGAAAGTTCATCAAAGGGGGTGAGGGAACTTCCCTCAAGTGGAGTCGCCAGGAAAACTAGGAAAGACTTTGGGATAGCTTGCCAATATGTCATTAGGGAATGAAAGAAGATTCAAAATCCTCCCCAACAACAATGCCAAAATGTTATCGCATAAATTGTAGGTTGGAAAAATCCTGACCCAGTCCACAAGATGGCATGAACTATGAAAATACCTACCCAATGTCACTTTAGATAGGTACTCCCCTCACTTTGGAGATGATGGAATCACCTCAAAGGAGGAATCTTGGGTGACCCTAGGGGGATTGAGAAAGAGGATGAACATATTTTGAGAGGAACCCCTTAGGTTAATGATGGAAGAAGTATGAGTGCTTGTAATATAGTCTTGATGATGGTAAATGGTTTCCAAATATTTAAGTACCTGTACCAAAGTGTTAAACTTGCCCGAGACAAGACAAATGACTGAGATACAAGATCAAAGATCAAAGAGACAAGCAATTGAAACTTCTTGTCCTAAATTACAACAGTAAACAAATGTATATATCAGCAATGAAATTAATTATTTACCACAAAAATAACCATCAAAAGCATTAAATATCTATTGGGGGAGGAAGCACTAAACAAGTAGATGAATTCCCAATACTTTAGCACAAGTTTTGATGGTGAATTAGGGTTGCAAAGGGATGTTTTCAGATATTTTTCAGAGAAGCTAAATGGCTGTAGAAAATATTTTCTACAGCATGAATTTTTTCCCCAAGAAACTAGCCAACAACTTTCCCAACAATAGCTAATATCAAGTAGATAAACAATAGCAACTTGCCAACTATTCTTAGCAGTATAAGAGTGAGAAATTAAGATTGAAAGAGATAGTTTGCAGCAGCCCTAATGACTATAGCATAACTTTGTAACAACACCAATATATCCTTGACTAATCAAAATACTCTAGTGGTTCAAGCAAGCTATTAAGGCAAATAATTTATTCCACTTCGAACAAATTCAATATTTTGTAAAATCACGCATTCCAATACAAGTAATTTATTTATCCAATGAAAAAAAAGATTAGTGCCTTTCCAATGGGTTATATATTCTTGGGTTTAAGGCTAGGTTTTAAACTCCTCTAGGGGTGTAAGCCCTTTTACTCCCTAGAGTATGCAAGACCTAGAAGAGTAAATCTAGGAGGGTCTATGCCCTTGTACTTCTCCTAGAAACCCTTGAAATGTGACTTCTCCAATAAAAAATAAAATGAAATTGGTGGAGGGTGTATGCCCTTATAATCCTCCAAGGGTTTTAAGACAATAATGACTTGAAACAAGAATAAATCACTAACAATTACAGAAAATTCTTTACCAATTAAAAAAAAAAATAGAAAGACCAAAACCCTCTTTTACCGAGAAAAATCCATTCACATGCCAAGACAAGTCTCCAAGAAAGATAGTTCACCACTTTATCTCCACAATATACAAGAAAGCATCCAGATAATTGCACAAGAGAGAGAGAGAGAGAGAGAGAGAGAGATTGATTTTCCTACACTGAAACGTCAAACCGTAAAATCTAGGGTGGCTCACTCACCCTTTGTTCATATAATACAAAATCCAAAATTGACAACTAATCTAGAAAATAAATTTTTGCATTTTTTTTATATAATATGATGAAAGTGAAATATGTAAATAAATTGTACAAGTAGAGAAAAATGAAAATGATAAATGAAATGCAACTAAACTACCATAAGCAATCAAGATGCAAATGCAAGAAAGCAAGATGACCTACCTAATTACCTGGGTCCCTGAAGATTAGGTCTTGAAAATGTCAGGTGAAGTCGTAAAACCAATGGAACCACCTACTCAGTATCTCTTGCAGGTGATTTCCCCTGTGCTTAATTATAAAATATATCAAGACAAGTTAAGAACATAATGATCATGAATATAAATAAGCCTATAATTAATCATAGAAAACAACTCATCGAGGTGGGTGGGAGGGAGAAAATCCTGCTGGAAAGAATGACCACGTGTTTGATCCACCCAATGTTGAAGAGGGATACCATGTATAGATGATGGCTCATTTTATTCCTTTTTAGCATGACCACTGGTTTCGTAAGACTGAGAGGAAAATATAGATTGGAATAAAATCGTATGACTGCCCAAAGAGGAAGATAGCCTCATGTATAGAGAAAGAAAATAGTTGCCTCTTCATTTGCAAATCCCTACAAAAATCCCCAAGATGAAGATATTTTTCTTTGTAGAGTGAGTCTCTGGTTGTTCTGGGTTGGCCATAGTCTTATCTTCATCAAGATTTGAGCACGATGGAAGATGAAAATTTTCACCTCATAATGAAGCTGAATGCTCAAAAGGATACACATCACAACTCTCAAAACATGACCCATAATCATTATGAGTACATCATGACAAATCATACTTGAATGGATGATACCAATCCATACTCAAGTTATCATCATGATGAAAAATAATTGGATGATCCATGTACGAAAGACAACCTTCCAAAGGAAAGACTTTTGTATTCCTTATCTAAAAATTTCCCTCAATGTCGTAGATGGGATCCCCATCAAAACCAAAAAAATCAACATCCCATGCATGCCTTCCAATATGTATGAAATCATCAATGATCTCAATCAAATTATTACACAAAGGGTCTATTGTATCCAAGAGTTCCTCTGGCACTTCTTCACTTCCAAAATCATGCAATAAAGTATCATCAAAATTTTTGAAAGGATTATAAGTTACCATGTTCTCTTGTTGATGTGTGGGAAGAATGGAGGCATGGATGTCTTCATCAAATGGAATGGAAGACATAATCACTCCATATTCATGAGGATACTCTTCATTGATTAATTCATTAGAGGGCTCGACACATTCACGAGGTATTTCGTTTTCTTCTTCCTCAAGACTCGCGTCTTCAATCAAGCCTTCAAGGGGCAATTTTCATTATTCTTCGAGGGGTTGGTAAACCTCTCAACAATCCTTTTTCTTGATACTAACCACTCCAAGAGGAATATGAGGTAGGGAAAATTCATCTCCATTAAGTGGGAACATGGATATGAATGTCTCATCTGGATCTTCAACAAGAGAAACTTCATTGGGATCTTCTTGGTAAATTTATTCATAGATTTTTTCTTCAATCATCTTCTCATATACAAGGGCTTATTCTTTGGTAGGTTCTTGAGATAAACCTTTTAAAATATTCATCAAATGATAAGCGACTGCATGAACAAATTTTTATTTTTCCATCTATAAAATTATCTTCGAGGTATGACAAGCTCTGGGAAAGGGTTCACCCCATGGTGCCATAATTCCATTGTGTGAAATGAAACCTCAATGGAGTCGCCAGATGAGCTCCAGGATAATCAAAATATGGAAAGGATAATCAGGGAAAGGTGGGTTCTTGGGTTGTGGAGTCACCATATGATATTTAGAAAGTTCATCAAGGGAGGGGGGGGAGGGGGTAACTTCCCTCCATTGGAGTCTCTAGGAAAACTAGGAAAGGCTTTGGGATAGCTTTCCAAGATATTGTTAGGGAACAAAAAAGGATTCAAAATCCTCCCCGACAACAATACCAAAATGTTATCGCAAAAATTGTAGGTTGAGAAAAGCCCGACCCAATCCACAAGATGGTGAGAACTATGGAATACCTACCCACTTTCACCTTAGATAGGTACTCCACTTCTTTAGAAATGATGAAATCACCTCAAGAGGGGGATATCGGGTGACCCTAGGGGGATTGAGATGGAGGATGAAGAGATTTTGAGAGGAACCCATTAGGTCAATTATGGAAGAAGTATGAGGGCTTGAAATGAGTCTTGATAATGGTAAATGGTTTCCAGAGATTTGAGTACCTGCACCAAAGTGTTAAACATGCCCAAGACAAGACAAATGATTGAGATACAAGCTCAAATATCAAATAGAAAATCAAGTGAAGCTTGTTTTCCTAAATTACAGAACTAAACAAATGTATATATCAACAATGAAATTAATGATTTATCGCAGAAATAACCATCAAAAGAATTAAATATTTATTGGGGGAGGAAGCACTAAACAAGTATATGAATTCTCAATACTTTAGAACAAGTTTTTATGGTGAATTAGGGTTGCAAAAGGATGTTTTCAATGATTTTTTAGAGCATCCAAATGGCTGTAGAGAATATTTTCTACAGCAACAACTTTTACCCCAAGAAACTAGCCAACAACTTTCCCAACAATAGCCAATATCAAGTAGATAAAAAATAACAACTTGCCAACTATTCTCAATGGTAAAAGAGTGAGAAATTAAGCTTGAAAGAGATATTTTGAAACAGTCCTAATGGTTGTAGCATAATTTTGTAATAGCAACAAGATATCCTTGACCAATCAAAACACCCTAGTGGCTCAAGAAAGCTATTAAGGAAAATAATTTATTCCACTTCGAACAAATTCAATATCTCATAAAATCACGCATTCTAATGCAAGTAATTTATTTCTCCAATGCAAAAAACAATTAGTGCCTTTCCAATGGGCTATGGATTATTGGGTTTAAGGCTAGGTTTTCAAATCCTCTAGGGGTGTAATCCCTTTTACTCCCTAGAGTATGCAAGACCTAGAAGAGTAAATATAGGAGTGTGTACGCCCTTGTACTTATCCTAGAAACCCTTGAAAAATGACTTGTCCAATAACAAATAAAATGAACTTGGTGGAGGATGTATTCCCTTATACTCCTCCAAGGATTTTAAGACAAGAATAACTTGAAACAAGAACAAATTACTAACAATTGCAGAAAATTCCTTACCAATTTTAAAAAAAAAATAGAAAGACCAAAACCCTCTTTTACCAAGCAAAATTCATTCACATGCCAAGACAAGTCTCCAACAAAAGGTAGCACACCACTTTATCTCTACAGTAGACATGAAAACATCCAAATAATTTCACAAGAGAGAGGGATTGATTTTCCCAAGTAGGGCGAAAATTTCAGGCAAGAGTATCTTTACTCCAGAGAGATTAAGTTGTGAAAATGAAATGATCTTGTCCTTTATTTATACAAGGAATAAAAATTAATGTTGTTCCACATTAATTAGGGTAAAAAAAAATCAAGAGGATGACCCCCCTTAATTTCCCCTTTACAATTAAAAATTAGATTTTTACATGAAAAATAAACCCTAGAAGGTGATGGCATGCCCCTAAGGGGTGATGTTTTGACTCTTTTGACAAATAATTGAGTGATTTGAGGAGGGATTGGGCCTCCAAAGGCCATGCGTCGTCATGTTGTGCATCCTCCATCCATATACCATGTCAAGTCACCTTCCAAACTTCACCATTGTTATCAAAACCCTAGCCTCATCAAGACGTCAAGCCCAAAAGTGAAACTCTTTAGCCTCCAAAGGAAAATTGTTGGGCTACTAGGGGCTAGGTGAGGTCCTCCAAGGTATCTTCCTTTTCCTTCAAAGTAAAATTTCATCCTCTTTCCTTCCCAAAGTTCTGGGCTATGGCATCCAATTGGTGGGCTTCCTACCCTAATGAAGCCCAAGTTGGGCTTGTTCCTCCAAAATGTCCATCAAACAAGGCCCTGCAAAGATAGACAAGTGCGCCCTCCAAGGATCTCAAGTCAAACGTATCATTGCAAGTAAAATCACATTTAATACAAGAGCCACCTAAATATGTGCATCAAAACTACCTTATCAAATTAAACAAGTGATCAAGGACCCTATGCAATTTTCCAAGTTTAGGTATTGGAGGGTTGACAAGGTGACCTATTGGGTGAGTCGTTCCTTAAGTCAAGGAGTGTTTCTTAGGTGGACCCCTCTCTTAGTCATGTAAAGGAGATGAGGTGGATGGGGGTAAGACTTTTTGGCATGGGGTTCATGAAATACAAGGGTTTGTAGTGTCTCATTTATGGGTTCCTTTGTAGAGGGTGTGTTTCACCTTCGTTTCCAATGCATCCTTTTTCCAAGCCCATTCCTTTGACATTAATTAATTAAAGTCCAAAATAGTTGGGCACTCCAAATGGGTAACATAATACTTGGGAGGTAGTACCACAATGTCACTTGAAGCCAGAAATACAAAGAGTTCCATAGGGGTAAAGAAAAGGTTGTAACGCACTTGTGTAGATCCCTCAACAAGTGGGACGTCTATATAATATGAAATTATTTCTTGCAAGTATTTGATTTGTTTTTTAGGAGAGACATTTCATCATTCTCAAGACCTCCCTGGGAGAGAATCTAGGGGGCTATAATTTTGGATTTTATCTTTTTTCAACTACATTCCCTTTGGGCCTTCAACCCCTTCTTCCCATGAAATGAGGTATAATCCCTTCTTCGATCACTACACTCGAAAATCCCGAAAGATAATAAGATGAAAAGGATGAAGTGCGAAAAATGATAAGTATGATCAAGAATGGAAATGACTCGTTAAGGGGACCTTCCAGTAGCAAACCCATCCCCAAGTGTGACCACTTACTAGGGCACAATGTCAACCACCAAGGTGAAACAGGGAAAAGAGCATAATTTCCAAGCAGACATTCTATAATCAAAAGTAGCTTTAAATGCAACATACTCAAATGCCTCAAGTATTAAAGTGACATTTACCACAATACCTAACTTGTACCTCATTTAGCAAGATTCATTGTCTTCTAGAAGCAAGCTTATTTGTTGAGTTCCATAGTGACAAAACGAGGATGTGTTGTGGTGAAGTGGGTCTCTTTCTGTTCATATGGACGATGTCAATCTTCTATCTCTCGGTACTCCATGTCTGCAACTTGAGGGACTCAAGACATCACCTCCTTAGTTATCCCTAGAAATGGGGGATAACGAACCTCTTTCATTATTTAGTTTTTCTTCAAATACAACAATCTAAAAATAAGTATGCATTGAATCTTTTTCATTGATTTCACATGGAAGACTGTGAGTCCACCCCTACTCCTTATTAGTCAAGTGTCAGACTTTTTGCCAAATGTTCAACTCCCAAGGTTGATCCCACTTTGTATAGATAGTTGGAAGGAAGTGTTTTGTTCTAGACCCATACTCAACCAAACCTTTCCTTTGTTGTTGGTTTAGTCTCCTACTACATGCAAGATCCGCATGAGATACATTGGAAGCATGAAGGTAGCAAAGCATATCCTTCGCTACATCGAGGGTACTTCGCAGTTTAGCATAGAGTATACTTCATGGAGATTCTCTTCTTTAATGTGATTTGCATATTTATATTGGGAAACTAATGTTGATAGTTATCAAAATTCTACTTATGGTTACAATTTGAACCTTGGTTTGGGTCCTGTCACTTGGTCCAACAAAAAGGAGCATGCAATGGCTCTTAATTCCACAAAGAAAGAGTATCGATGTGTTGTTAATGCTAGTTGAGAAGTTTATTGGATTCGACAATTGCTCACAAAGTTTGATTTCACTCAAGACCAACCTACAACTCTTTGGTGCAACAATCAAATTGACATCAACATTTCCTACAATCTAGTTGAGCACCAATGTACCAAACAGATTGAAGTTCATATGCACTACATACGACAACTCATTCATGGTCAATTCCTTGACTTTCAATTTTGTCATTCAAAAGATCAAATCACATATATTTTCATATATACATTCACCAAGACAAGATCGTTCACCGTCGATCCTTGCTAGGAGTGAAGGAAGTTGTCTTTATGGGGGAATAGAGTGTATATCCTCCTTCCTCCCCCTCAAATCCAAGTCAATCCTATGGGGGGGTGTTGGAACATAATTATATTCAAATTGTTTAATGATTTGTTCACATGAAAATAAAGTAATTATGCACATTAAATAAATTGTAATTATCCATTGCATAGATACATTGAATTATACATTTAATAAATTGTAGTTATGCATTGAATCTTTGACTTACTGGTTTAGTGAACTAGAAATAAAAAGAAATTTGCATATATTTTGCATGCAAACATTTTCTCTATAAATAAAAAACTTGGGTCCTCAATGTACAAGCTAAAGAATTTTGAGAGAAATAAATGAGCATAACTCATTGCTCCATGAATGTTTCCCTTTCAATGGTTTTACCACATATATCCCATGTTAATTTGTTTTTTTCCTATGATCATGTTCTCATGTACATTTTCTCACACCTAAAACCTTAAATCCCCATTTAGTCTTTTCACAAATCTAAAAGTTGGACCACTCTTACTTTTCCCCAACTCAATTTGTTGAAAAGCTTCTCAGGGCCATAATGTCACTAGTCATGCCCTAAAAGGAAAGTACTATCCATATGACATATCTCATCAACATAGTTGGTATCCACCATTGAAAATGACCATAGTCTCTTCTATAATAAAACTTCTTCCAATCATGTCCACTTCCTTATAAGAGAAAATGGTAGGTTTCATGACTTGAAAAGTGAACATATCATCGAAGGCTAAATAGTATTTATTAATAGGTTTCATTACTTGAGAATTAAACATATTATCAAAAGATAAATATCATTTTAGAGTGTACAATTACATTTGTCAAAATAAGGGATTTGTTGTATATCATTAAATTTCAATCCCTACTATAATCTACAAGACTAGAAGTTATAGGCCAATTTTATAATGCACTTACAATAAATCATTTTCTAAAACAATCAAATTTCATAAATGGAAACCAAATGTTAATACCAGATTTTATTTGAAGAGAACAAATTTTATTGTTGTCAAATTTTAACTACGATGCAAAAAGAAACACGAAGCAAGTTCTTTCAAAATTTAGAATTCCAATATGTAGTTGAGTAAGCAACATTCAAATAAATTAACTATTGATACAAAATTGTAAAAAATTGTTCGAAGGAAGCAATGAAAATTGGCTTGACCATTAAATGATAACATAAGATACTACTAAGAATAGAAATTTCCACTTCTAAGGTTCTCTAGTGCACCTTAGGAATATAATTAGGTTGTTCGAAGGAAGCAGTGAAAATTGGCTTGACCATTAAATGAGAACATAAGATACTACTAAGAATAGAAATTTCCACTTCTAAGGTTCTCTAGTGCACCTTAGGAATATAATTAGGAACTTTCTTTTGCCAATTATTTTTTTTTTAAAGAGGATACCCAAGTGAGACATCACCATGTAATTGTCTCTAAGGATTTGAGATATGTCTAGGTATCATCAAAATTGGCAAGTTTAAGAGGATACCCAAGTGAGACATCACTATGTAATTGTCTCTAAGGATTTGACATATGTCTAGGTATCATCAAAATTGGCAAGTTTAAGAGGATAACCAAGTGAGACATCACCATGTAATTGCCTCTAAGGATTTGAGATATGTCGAGGTATCATCAAAATTGGAAAGTTATCTATATGCATTTGACAAGTGCATACACTAATAGTTTCAACTATAGATAGATTTTTTATTTATTAACATAGTTTGAACCATTAATCAATGGAATGTTTACAATTTTCTAACTAGAAAATATAAGGCATCAATCATAACAACACCACCACCATAGGCATGGATCCTAAGATTGGACAATATAAGGCATCAACCCTAAAAAAAACACCGCCACAAGCATGGATCCTAATATTGGCCCCTCCGCCCTCTCACAAGATACTTTTTAGCCTCATGTTCAAGCCCCCAACTTATTGGCTCCACACCATAACTAAGCTCCATCCTTTATCCCATGTCACCACTTTCTTGTAATAATTTGTAGGTTTCCTCCACACTCAAGTTTGACCCATTATATATTATGGATTCCTTGGCTCCACTAAGGTTTATCCCATCCCATCTCATGTCCTTACCCCAACAAAAGAAAATAGATGTTCAAATTTTCCCTCACACAGGGTGTTCAAAATAGAACCTTGATGGATATCTCCCCTCCAAATATCAATTGGTATCAAAGGATCCAATCGTGTCCATGTTCGTAGAATCTAATGTCATATACCAAGCAAAACAATTTATAAGTAATGGGTTAATTTATAGATTCAATGCACTATGACCAAAACTCACATAATTGCATGCATGCATTTCCACAACTTGGAAACTCAAAATCAAGGAGGAAACCTTCATCTATCCCTACACGAAAGGATTTTTCAACATTGAATTCAATCTAGTTGAGGATAAGGGCCTCATCTTCAACTCTGGTCCTTGGTTTTGGAAAAATCTAGGCTTTGCATGAAACCCTAGACCCAACTTTCAACCCTTCCTCAAACACTCTTTTCTCCACCTACATATCAATAAGGTTTCCCAGTCCTCCTCTATAATTTTGATGCTTCAATTCCCTAAAATCTATTGGAAACACACTTGGTCAAATTATACAACATAGAAGTGGAAAGGAAACATATCACCACATAAAAATTAATATACATCGATATGTATTTCAACAAAGGGTTTCTAGAAGAAATTGAGTTGGTTACAAAGAAACATGTCTAAATGCAACTTTTGGACTTTAAAAATGTTTCCTTCCAATGCAAGACTACTTTAAAACTGACCACATAGCAGCCCACTGTCCTAAATCTAGCAAGGTAGGTCATCCCATTATGAATTCCCACACGAATCCCACTTATTAGTTTGAGTGAAAAAGAAGAGCAACATTTAGTCAACAAGGATTCTCCTCCAAGCACTCCTCCACCCACCCCACCCCAAGACCCCGAGTTATGTCAATCAAAATCCTACTCAATAGACTTTAAGGGTGTAGGGACATCCCAAATCTCTCTCAAGATTTTATAAGTACCATTACACAAAACATTAAGACCATTGAACCCTTCCCAAGTACTCAAATATGCCTCTCCACTGTAGGCTCCTCCTCAATGTTCAAAGGAATTAGAAATTCTAGAAACAAATACACAAGAAAAGAAACATAGCCCTCCCTTTAAGATGACTCTCCATAGTAGGCTCCTCCTCAATGTTAAAAGGAATTAGAAAATCTAGAAAGAAATCTACAATACAAGAAACCTAACCCTACCTTTGTAAAAGAGAAAAATTTGCTTCCTACTTTGCACACTAGCATTGGTGTCTTCCCCTCTTTTCTTGAAAAAGGAAACATAAATTTGGGTTGAAATTGCAAAGAAAGAAGAGGACACCAATTTGGACTCCAAGTAATCTCTTTAGGAAGAGGAAGGATAAAGTTCAAAAAAAACAAAAAGTGGGGAGTCGCAATATCTAGTAACACCACTCCAAGAACCAAGGGTGGCAAGTGTTGGAGGACCACTCTTGATCTTGAAGGAAAGAAAGAAACAAGTTTCACTTGGGGATTAGGTGAGGCCACCAACAATCAAGCAAAGACATCAACACTAATTCAAGGGCTCACAATTATTAAGGAGATATGGATTAAGCAACTCATTGTGGTTGGGGAATATACAATGATAATACATCATATGCATTACCAATCAACTGCACATGACATTCAACTAAGAAGGTTCATCAATAGAGCTCAAAGACTTGCAAAAATCTTTGAATCCTTTGAATACTATCAAGTCTTGAGACACTATAATTCCTCTGCAAATCTACAAGCAAAGTCAAAAATAAAATGGGAATGATAAGTGTAAATGGTGGGGATCCATTCCAAGCCCATCTCCCATGAAATATAGGTTAACCACAATGCTAAGGTCAATGAATACACACTCAATATACCAATGGAAAGTAAATGGGATTTAAAGCCCCTTCAATTCCACGTACTCCCACGCACTTCTTCACTAATGGTATCATTATTCAACTACGTGAGGATGGGATGGCATATGTCACATGGTTTTATGTGTTGATCGGTGTGGTAATTACCATTTGTCTCAAGTTTATTGCTCTAATTTGAAAATGGAATTTTAATATCTGGAGATACCTTGAGGTGTATCTTGTGTACCCTAGCTCAATATTCAGTGTGGAATTCCTCTCGTGTACCATTTATGGATTTTGGTTGGAAGGATTGGTTCAAGTTAGAAGCAATGGAAAACGCCCATAGGAATTCTGAATAGTGTGCATTTTTCAAGAATTCTTATTTGCACATAGGGATAAGGATATGTGAGAAGCATGTGGGTGAAGTCTAGGACTAATTATTTCTCTATGTTCAAAATGGGAGGGATGGATAAAATATTGGGAGAGAAAATTCTCAATGGAGGCTCAATTTATGCACAAGCAAATAATAGCCTAAAATTTGTAGGTAGGATTTCTCAAAAATAAGGAACTGTGGTTTGAAATTGTTGAAATTAGTGAAACAACAAGAGCCATTCTACGGAGGATAGCTAAGACCCTAGTTGAGATCTAGGCCCCCCAGTGCACTCCTGGGGTTTCTTGGTTTGGGACCAAGCAGTTAGAGCCATGGCAAAAGACCCTAGTGAGGGCCCCAGGTACATGACTGGGGTTCTTGCTCAAGGACCAAGAAGTAAGTCCCTAGATGTGTTGTAGGGCCCCTGGATGTGTTCTAGGGAATCCTTTCTCAGTGATTGGATTGATCCTTGGATGTGTTCCTTGGTAGTTGATGATATAAATCCCTATATGTGTTCTAGGTAATCCTTTCTCAGTGCTTGGATTGATCCTTGGATGTGTTCCTTGGTGGTTGATGATATAAGTCCCTAGATGTGTTCTAGGGCCCTTGGATGTGTTCTAGGGAATCCTTTCCCGGTGCTTGGATTGATCCTTGGATGTGTCCCTTGGTGGTTGATATAAGTCCCTAGATGTGTTCTAGGGCCCCTCGATGTGTTCCGGAGAACCCTTGATTAATGAATGGGTTGATCCCTAGTCTTGTACCTTGGTGTATAAGACCCTAGATGTGTTTTAGGGCCCCCAAATGTGTTTTGGGGAAACTTGGTCTTTGACCAAGTAGATCTTGGTGAAATACCAAGATGTGTTGATTGTGTGATCCTCTTCCTCTTTCTTGGGATGGTCCATGAGACCTACGAGTGCCTATGAACATGGGAATGACCACATTGTTGATGTACCCTCTTATGAAATGATGATAAATTTTATAGGTCATTATGAGACTCATGTGGACATCGTTTTCCATTATGGACCCCCCCTTGACTTTTTCTTAAAAGGTACCCACCCTTTTTTTTGCTCTCCCTCTTGTTTTATGTGATTGGAGATTTTCTTTATGTGATTGGGGTTTTATTTTATGTGATTGGAGTTTTATAATTTATATTAATATTAATTGACAATTTAATTAATATTTGTATTAATTAAATGTAAATATTTAATTATAATTATATTTTCCCTAACCCCTCTCCCTAACTATAAATAGAACCCTACCCTCTAGAATTTGATCACACACACACTCTTTCCTCTCTCTCTCTCCTTGTTGCGGCTACCTCAGTGACTACTCTCCTTTGTTGGTGCTGCCTCTTTTTTTGGTGTATCAATTTCAGATCTGAGTTTGTCTTGGTATTGAATAGGAGCTCTGTTTTGATTGTTCATTAGTGCATGAGATGTTGAAGTGCCTTGAGTAGCTAGATATTTTCATCTATGTAGAGTTAGCTTCCCAGCCACCAGAACTATCCACAAGACTAAAGTGCCTCCTTTAGGGTGTCAAATATTCCTTTTAGGTACCGCAGACTCTACTCCGGGATGACGTCTTGTTGTGTGAAGGTCATGACCTATCCTTCTAGCTACCATGTGGTGACTTGAGGTCCCTCTGGGGGGTTTCCACTTTCTGTCCAGATCTCCTGCATTGAGGGTTTGTTGTTTTGCTTGTGGAGGGTCTGCTATCTTGTTATCCAGTTCATTCCTGTGCTATTTTTGTTTCTGTGGAGGGTTCTATATGTTGAGGGTTTTGTTGTTATCTACCTGGAGGTATTGATGTTTGTTCTTTCTATCTATAACATCTTCTGAGGGTCTATTTCATTGGAAAAATTGTCCCACAGTTCACATTGACAGAGATCAAACCCTAGAGGTTTGATCCATGAACCTAAACTATTTTTTAACACATTTTCAGAGGCATACATACACATGTGTCATAGGTACATATATCATTGATCAGGAGGTAATCTATAAGTTTATTTTTGTACTCATAAGTCTTGTTTGTTTCTAGATTTGTTTATATCTCTTCTTCTATATGTTGATCTAGTAAACATAAAAATTTTAAAAGCTTTTGTTTTTAATTTTTTCCCTAAATCTAACATGGTATCAGAGCTTAGGGCGTGCAAAGAACTCAAGAATTGCAGACTTGAGCCTGCGTAGATCCACTTCTTAGGGTTTTCATATCAGCAGACATTGAAACACAAACACAAACTGCTCTGTTCTCCTTGACTTTTTGTCTATTTTGGAGTGGAGAGAGAGTACTTGTATGTTGAACTTTTTAAGAGCACCTAGTTTCAGATTTTGAATTTTGTTTTTGAAGGTTGTTTCTTATTTTGTTTGTTTTAATTTTCTACTTGGCCCAACATTCCATATATTCAACCCCTTATTCTAAGTGGTGGAAACTTTGGAGTCTAGCACTGCTGGAAGTAACTTGGAAGGACAAATTTTCAGTAGATGTGGGAGCAACTTAAATCTTGGTAAATTCACACTGGCTATTAAATCTGAATAAATTGTATCAAGTATGTTTATGCAATTGACTTAAAAGTACTCACAATTACATTCTGCATAAATGTAAGAATGGGGTCAAGTTTTGTAAAATTTATTTCATCTTAACCTGACGAGTTTCCTAAATTGAGTGCAACCCGAGAGTTAAAGGACATCAGAATAATCTTCAATATTCTAGATATGGGCTATGACTCAGTTCACTTTATTGTTTTTGATGTACACATGAAAATTACCTAGCACTAAAATGTTTGTGCAACTACTTTGACTATAATTATATTGTCCTCCTTGTTGAACCTGTTTTGGATTATGCATTGATGCACAAGTCTCAGAGAGGTTTTCTATTTGTTTTACAAGCACCCCTTATGTAGTGGAATCTTAGGTAAGAAGTTGAAGTTTATGAATCTACAGTAGATGGACATCTGATAAAGCACAACAATCCTTACATCCAATAATAGACCTATAAATCTTTTATGACATGGAAACTATATAGCTATAGTACCCTTTGACTGCTTTTGTTTGGAATAGGTTTGACAAGAGACTTCAAGGATAAAGTCACCAAGTTGGTCTATCCATATGCATCTCAAATTTAATTTATTTTGAAAATAATAGAGAGATTACTCAAAGCCTCATATAGAATGGGCCCTTCCTCTCAAGGGTTGGATCAAGATCAATTATGAGGTGCCTCTAAGGGTAATCATTGCAATGCAAGGGCTAGGTGAGTTTGATGACTTTTGTTGATGACTTTGTACGGCTTAAAGATGGGATTCCATATTCACCTTGCAGATTTTATAACATCCCTATCCACAAATGGATAGAGCAAGCATGTAGTGGCACATGTCCTCCTTATGATCTTGATTACCATTTACATGACTTTATTTTTCACTTTATGATTGTTGTCCTCCCTTGCCTTCATTAAATAAAGGAAGGATAATTATTTTCATAATTCATATTGAACACATGCTTATGTTAAGCGAGGTAGAGGGAACTTGTCTTTTTCATTATACTTTACCTTCTTTATCTTAAGCGGTAGGGTTCATGAGAAGATTCAAGAAGACGAGATGGGATTTGTTGTATATGGTTACCCCAGTACTATTTGGACTAATTGATGTGGATAGGATAGTGAAATACTATATTATTTATTCTCGTGTACACTTGTGGGATGCAAGTTTGAGTGCCAAAGAAAACTTGTTTGGATCTTTGGTGGAGTGACCAATGTTAGTTGGGAGAGAATTCTTGTTAGCTGAATCTGGAAGCTAGGGTTCTTTATTTTTGGTGGATCATTGGTTTTATATTGTAGATTCCTTAATATATTGTTCAAATTTCCTCTATCAAATCCATTGACACTCAAATAGGGATTCTCAGTATTTCTCTTTCAAACTGAATGTACATGGGAACACTTACATTACATTGCATAGCCACAAATACTCATATGCATTTTATCCTACTTGAGCTCTCTCATGACAACTTCGACAAAACTTGCTGCAAGAAATTATTGGTTTCATTACATATATTTGTTGCCTTCAAAAGATCCAAATTGATCAGTTTGAAAATTAGTAAGTAACTCTGATCAGGAACCTAACCCCTATAAAAAGGTTTCAAGCATAGAAAACAATCAAGTAGGACAGTTACTTGAACTAACAGATACTTCATACACAAAAGATGCCCCAGGTATCTACAGTTGGTTGCAGGCTACAAAGTCCAAGTGTGTCTTCATCCCAAGCAAGTTCATTCTTTTCATATAAAACTTGGTACCGGTGCTAAGTACATATTGAAGAGATACGACACCAGTGAAAAGATCTTGTAGGTTCAGAGGGAGCCAGTTTGCACATGCAGGGAGGAAGACATATTATGAGACTCAGAGGGAACAGTCCTAGTATGTGAGTTAGGCCATGACATGCAGAAGATGGCAGTGACTATGACGAGATCTCTACTAGGAATTATTCAATCAGAATCATTATATCCCTTGATGCATTTTTTGGTTGGAAAATTCACCAGATGAATGTTGAGACTATTTTTCTTAAACGATGAAGTTGAGAAAGAGGTTTATATCGAGAAACCTAGTGGTTTTGTGATCCATGGGAAATAATTTCATGTCTACAAGCTAAACAAAGCCTTGTATGGATTGAAACAAGCTCCAAGAGATTGGTATGGAAGAATTGGCAGTTTTCTCCAGAGTCTTGGGTTCACCAAGAGCATAGCAGATCCCAATCTTTATATAAAATCTTTATATAAATATTGTACATAATCATCTTGTTATCTTAGTATTATATGTGCATGATATGTTCCTCACAGGAGAGGAAAATTTGATATCTCAGACTAAGAGGGAGATTTCAATAGAATTTGAAATGAAAGACTTGGGTCTTATGCATTATTTTATGGGCTTAGATGTGTGGCAGAAACCAGGTGAGATATTTCTCTCATACAACAAATATACAGTTGATGTACTCCGCATATTTTGCATGTTGGACTGTAAGTCCATGTCCACACCAATGATTTCTAACCTGAAGAAGTTACAAGACCAAGTTATAGGTACAGATCCAGAATACCCCACCTTATATCGACAGATCATTGACTCCTTGATGTATCTTATACATACCAGAACGAACATTTGTGAATGCCTTTAGCCAATTCATGTGTGCACCAAAGCATATGTATATGGTTGTTGTTAAACATATTCTGAGATATGTTCGTGGGACTATAGCCTACAGGCTTAGATATACTTCCAGTGGAGGTGTAATGCTTCATGGATATACAGATTCACATTAGATGGGAATTACAGTGGACCGAAAGAGTACTTTAGGATATTGTTTCAGTTTGGGTTCAACTATGATCTCCTGGTCCAACAGGAAATAGGAGCACTGCAGAAGAAGATTACATTACTGCAAAGGCTTCTAGCAGAGAAGCAGTGTGGCTCAGAAAGTTACTTTCATATTTGTTCAGTGCTGAGCTAGAACCCACAGTCATCCACTATGATAACTAGATATGTATAAAGCTTTATGAGAATTCATTGTTTCATGATAGATCGAAACACATTGAGATCAAATACCACTATGTTTGGGACATGGTGCAGAAGAAAATTCTTAGTATTCAAAATGTTCCAATGGTAGAACAAATTGAAGATATTTTTACCAAGCCTCTGTCATTGACAAAGTATGTGTACTTTCAAGACAAGCTTGGTGGTGTTGAGAGGGAGTGTTGAAATTAGTCGAGCTGCAAGAGCCATTCTCCGGAGTATAGCTAAGACCCTAGATGAGATCTAGGGCCCTAAGTGCACTCCTGTGGTTTCTTGGTTTGGGAACAAGAAGTTAGAGACATGGAAAAGACCCTAGTGAGGGCCCCTAGTACATGAATAGGGTTCTTGGTTAAGGACCAAGTAGTAAGTCCCTAGATGTGTTCTAGGGCCCCTGGATGTGTTCTAGGGAATCCTTTCTTAGTGCTTGGATTGATCCTTGGATGTGTTCCTTGGTGGTTGATTATATAAGTCCCTAGATGTGTTCTAGGGCCCTTGGATGTGTTCCTTGGTGGTTGATTATATAAGTCCCTAGATGTGTTCTAGGGCCCTTGGATGTGTTTCAGGGAATCCTTGCTCAACGCTTGGAATGATCCTTGGATTTGTTCCTTGGTGGTTGATGATATAAGTCCCTATATGTGTTATAGGGGCCTTGAATGTGTTCCAAGGAATCTTCTCCTGGTGCTTGAATTGATCCTTGGATTTTTTCCTTGTTGGTTGATCTAAGTCCCTAGATGTGTTCTAGGGCCCCTCGATGTGTTCTAGGGCCCCTCGATGTGTTCCAGGGAACCATTGCTTAATGCATGGGTTAATCCTTGGTCTTGTACCTTGGTAGATAAGACCCTATATGTGTTCTAGGGCCCCCATATGTGTTATGGGGAAACCTGGTCTTTGACCAGGTAGATCTTGGTGAAATACCAAGATGTGTTGATGTGTGATCCTCTTCCTCTCTCCCAAGATGGTCCATGAGACCTAGGAGTGCCTATGAGACTCATGTGGACATGTTTTTCCATTATGGGCTCCCCCTTGACTTTGTCTTAAAAGGTACCCCCTTGTTTTTTTCCTCTCCCTCTTGTTTTATGTGATTGGAGATTTTCTTGATGTGATTGGGGTTTTATTTTATGTAATTGGGGTTTTATTATGTGAATGGAGTTTTATAATTTATATTAATATTAATTGACATTTTAATTAATATTTATATTAATTAAATGTAAATATTTAATTATAATTATATTTTCCCTAACCCCTCTCCCTAACTATAAATAGAACCCTACCCTCTAGAATTTGATCACACACACACTCTTTCCTCCCTCTCCTTGTTGTGGCTACCTCAGTGACTACTCTCCTTTGTTGGTGTTGCCTCTTTTTTTGGTGTATCAATTTTAGATCTGAGTTTGTCTCGGTGTTGGCTAGGAGCTATGTTTTGATTGTTCATTGGTGCATGAGATGTTGAAGTGCCTTGAGAAGCCAAATATGTCCATCTATGCAGAGTTAGCTTCCCAACCACTGGACCTATCATTTAATATTTTTTTGAAATGTACACAATGCATGGTTAGGCTAGATATTTATATGAGACAAAGGGAAGCTTCATCACAAGAGAGCATACCTTTCATGAAATACCCATATGGTTGCATGCCATGATATGGATCCACATATATCAAGGCATGGGTGCATGGATGTTTCACGATTCCATGAACATCCATGATTCCATGGTTCGTGGACATTCATGATTCATGGATCCACATATACCATGATGTCATGCCTCTATATGATATGCAATGGATATGCATTGTGTTTTGCAAGTAATGTGCACTCTCCTTTTCCTATAACTAATATTTCTAGAAGGTGAAAAATAGGTTATGTCTGGTGTTTAATGCTAGTCATAGTTGATAACATTGTAGAATTGTACTATGAAACCCAATAGTCACAACAAAGTGTGATTTTTCTTGTTGAGATTATTAACATCATCAAGAATTCATACAACCTTGAAAAAGGACATCATCTTTGCTCTTAGGTAATGTTTAAACATTGTGTAAAATGACATTAATTCAAGAATCCAACCCATATTAGAAATATCATATCCATATTAGAGATATCATAAGGACATGAAACTTTGATCATAAGAAAGGTGGAACTCTTCTTAAGGTAGGGAACCTATTCATACTTTCCCAATCAACATTCCATACATGCATGAAGCGATTGTACATGGGTAGAGTTCTAAATTATTGTCATTTTGCATAATGGATGGATGGGGTCCTTGCTCTTATCCTTAGCAGTGTCTAAGAACCATGTGTGCTAACACTAACATTTATTAAGAACTTTAAATGTGTATGACACCCTCATGTCGGAGTCGAATTTTGACCATACTAGTATAGTTGGGTTTCCCACCTTGGGGAGAACACTGCCTCATACATAGACAAAGTTACACGACCTTACCAAGACTCTTTAGAGTGCCAAATAAATGTCAATAAGGATAATGCTTGAACATTTCCCTTAACCCGAACAATGTTTTTAACAAATTAATTATTAATGATAAGATATCAAAAGAGTTCAATATCAATGATCAATGAATCTAATTATTTGATTTGATGTTAATAATCAACTCAATCAAATAATTGAAAAGTTGAAAAGAATGCTTAATTATGATAGCAATGTCTATGCACTATGCAACCTGCAGATCATCTACAATGGGAAATGTCTATGCACTATGCAGCCTGCAGATCATCTACAATTAGGCCATGTCATACATGTATCAAAATTGTGCAGTGGTTGTAATCTACTGCCTAATAGATCAAGGGTGAAACCCTCTAGACTATTGTGAGTCCAATAATACCCTTCTACACAATGTAGACTACCAATGTGACCCTAACATACACTTTGACAATGGCATGTTGAAGGTTGTGTTTGTGCACTATGTGCAATGGTCTGACAGTGTATCTCAAGGTTATGCCCATAGTGCATGTTGCATAGAAATATATGAACAAACTTGCAATGACGTAGAGAGTTACACCCCATGTACGATTAGCAGAGTATAGGGACTATGCAACTTTGACACATGCACATAAGGGCTAATTATGTCCATGCAATATGGTGGATAGACACTTTCCATTAAGCGACAATCTGCACTATTTGTAGGCGTTGCACTTAATAAACTTCAAATTTCTTATTTCTTGATGTCACAATGTTGATTTATTCTAATCCTTCATGTGTAACAAGAATGGGTGCTTTTGTTTTTCATAAACGTGTGTTTGTAAATAGTATAAACCTAGTACAAAATACAAGAAAACAACATTTATGGTACCTCATCTCCTTGGGAAATCATTGAAATGCAAAAGCATTTCTTCTTTCATATCAAGTTGTATACCTTGTTTTCTTACTCAAAATTGAATAAACATTGAATATGAGAAAAAGGCCTAAAGAAGGTTGATGTTGTCATCTTTCTACAATATAAACAAAAGACAATCCCATAAATGTCCAAGGACTTCACATAAAATGAAATAACTTACAAAATCATAAGCAACACAATGAACTACACTATGAAATTCTTTCTGCATTAATTGTGGATGAAATCAATTAAGCTAAATTACCCAAGGTGATAATCTCTAGTGCAATGAACCAAATGCACATGTACATCTATTAAAAGAAAAGATGCATAATAACATCCTACAAAGTTCCCAATGAAATCACCAATATGTCATGGATACACATTGAATTGTGTTATGTACATCTATTAAAAAAAAGATGCATAATAAAGAGCCTTCAGGTTTGCGACATCGTGAACTCCAACAGGAAAAACAGGGGATCCGCAAAAGCATGGCTGAGATTCAGTCCCAAATGAAACAACGGGAACTTCGACACAACCAAGAATTGGCAATTGTCCTCAGGGGGGTCAACCGAAATACAAGGAAGATAGGACAAATCACACAACGCTTGAGAAATCCCCAATAGCCAACTCACTCTGTTGGCACAGATGAATCCCGACTACCCTCAACTTTCCACTCTGTTGCTAGCAATGATCAGCATGTCTCGATGGCACCAGGATTCTCAAATCATGTTTGGGAAGAGGAGAACCATGCTCAACACTTCGTGGAGGCGCACCAAACAGAGGAGAATCTAGCAACTCAGTAGGACGAACCATGGCAGCCCTACATCTAGCTTTAGGCTTTTATGAATTGTAAATTTTTGTTGTTGTTAAATAGGTTCATTGCCATTTTCACACGGCAGAACTGTAGCTTATATAGAACAATGGTTATATCACTCTCAGGCATAGATAGACACTTTTGATTCTATGGAAGCAGCAGAGGTGCCTTCACCCTGCCACCTGTATCTTTTTTAATTTTGGCAGTTTTTTTATATAATATAAATCCAACCGTTTCTGTTAAAAAAAAAAAAGATTCATAATAACATCCTATGAAGTTCCCAATGAAATCATCAATATGTCATGGATACGCATTGAATTGTGTTTTGTAGGGAAGGTGCACTATGTTATGTTTATAATTAATAATTTTAGAAGGGTACTTAATGCTCATTGTCATTGTATGGTAAATATTATGGACCATGAAGTAAGCCAATGATTGGTTTACTGTCTTTCCATCCTATCTATTCGATGGTGAATAGTGTGTATCGAATAGATAGGATGAAAAGACAATAAGTCAATCATTGACTTACTACATGGTGCATAAAGATAGCCATCATTGTATCTTTGTTTATATAAGATAACAACTTCTTATTTCTTTCCCAACCCAATGTACAATGTACAATTGTACTATAAATCCCACTAATCACAACAATGAATGTTTTTTCTTTTTGAGGTTATTGATATCATATGACATCCATACAACCTTCCAAAGAGATTTAATTCTTGCTCTTATGCAATATTTAAACACTATGCAAACTAGCATTAATTCAATATTTTGACACGTGTGTTAGAGTTGAGGCCATGGAACTATGCCCATATATGAAACAACACTATGCCCGAGCTAGGGAACCCAACCATACTCTTCTAGTCATTGTTTTATATGTGTATGAGGTCGTCATACATGACAAAGTTCCAAATTAAAGGTGTTTTTCATAATGGATAGACATTATCATTGCTCTTATCCCTAGCAATGTCTAAGAACCATGTGTATTGGCATTTATTAGGAACTGTATAACTCCTTATGATGCCCTCATGCAAGTATGAAACTTAGGTCAAACCAATATAGTTGGCTTACCCATCTTGAGTAGAGTACTACCATATATATAGTCAAATATCCATGACATACTTGTGGAGATTCTAACATGTGTTAGAGTGTCTAATAAATCTCAATTGGAAAGCTACTTAAACATTGCTCTTAGCCCTAACAATGCTTTGTACAAATTTAATAATATCATTAATGATAATATATCAAAAGAGTTCGATATTAGAGACTAATATTTCTAGTTACATTGATTATGATGTTTATAAATAGACTAATATTTCTAGTTAGTTTGATTATGATGTTTATAATTTATTTACAGTGTAATTAAAATTTTAAAAAGAGCGCTTAACTATGAAATGTGATGCCAGCTTCTATGGACCATGTAGGTATAATCCAATGATTAAACCATTGCATACATGTGTCAAAGTCGCATTCTAGTTTCAATCTTCTCACCATATGTGATATGTGAGGCACAACCCTCCTCACAACTATGA
>JZKD02S0380034.1:182062-207796 GCA_000966675.3 Picea glauca
AGAAAAAGGGTTCTAGGTTTGGGTAGGAGGTTAAAAGTTATTTCTTGAAGGGTCATGATCTGCATGCAAGTTTAAAGCCCTAGCTTGCTAGTCCGTAGGGTAGAAAAACCCCACAACAAAAAGGAAGTCAAAAAACTCTTAGACGCAAAGATTATCGTACCTTTGAGATACTCGGACTGGTTAGCTAACCTAGTTCCAGTCAGGAAAAAGAATGGGGAAATCAGACTATGTGTGGATTTCTGAAACCTAAACAAGTCGTCTCTCAAAGATAATTACCCGCTGCCCAAGATGGACCACATTTTAGAAAGGGTTGTTGGAGATAATCGAATGTCAATGATAGATGGCTTCTCTGGTTATAATCAGATTGCTATGAATGAACAGGACAGGGAAAAAACTACATTCACCACGCATTGGGGTACTTTCATGTATGAAAAAATGCCTTTTGGTTTGATGAATGCAGGGGCCACTTTCCAGCGACCTATGGATATCGTTTTCGTGGGAGAAAGGGACAAGTTCATAGTCATTTACCTTGATGATCTGACGGTTTTTTCTAAAACTGACGAAGAACATTTGATGCATCTAAGACAGACATTCGAAAAGTGTTGCAGGTTTGGTCTATCCATGAATCCAAAGAAATCTCATTTTTCTATGCGGGAAGGTACGTTTCTAGGCCATGTCGTATCTAAGGAAGGAATCAGGATTGATCCTAAGAGGATTGAAGCGATAGATACTATCACTATCCCGAGAAATATAAAAGAAATTCAATCATTCTTAGGTAAGATAAAAATTTTGCGAAGGTTCATTCCCAATTTCGCTGAGATTGTCAAATTGATTACAGGAATGTTGAAGAAGGACAGTGGGGTAAACTGGACCGCCGAGGCTAGGGCATCTTTCGCACACATTAAAAAATTCATAAGCGAGGCACCTGTACTGGCAAGTCCGGATTATCTGAAGGATTTCCTCATCTTCTCTTTTGCTTCTGAACATACCATTGCCGCGGTGCTCTTGTAGAAAAATGGAGAGGGGTTCGAACAACCGATAGCATTTTTTAGCAAAAACCTTAGAGATGCAAAACTGAAATATAACATAATGGAAAAACAAGCATACTCAATGGTAAAAGCATTGAAAGCGTTCAGAACCTATGTGCTACATTCAAAGATAATCGCGTATGTACCCACCAGTTCTGTAAAGGACATATTGGTACAGCCGGACAATGATGGAAAAAGAGGGCGATGGCTCGCTAAAATACAAGAATTCGATCTGGAAGTCAAGCCGACTAAATTAATAAAGGGGCAGGTTCTGGCCAAACTCTTGGCCGAGTCGAATCTTAGAGCCCTGGATATTAATTGCCTCCAAGAAGAAGACGGAGACACACACTTGCACGGGCCGAATGACCGGACAGATCCAAGAAAGATTGAGGAAAAATTCATATCGTCGGGCTGGTATAAAGACATCGTGTTCTACTTGTTGAACCTGAAGTGCCCAGATGGATTATCATCAGCCAAATGCAGAACTTTAAAACTCCACGCTGTAAAATATTGCATCGCTGAAAACCAGCTATACTGGAAGGATCCACTCGGGTTATTACTAGTCTGTTTGGTCGAGTCGGAAACTCCTCGAGTTATAGAGGAATTTCACGAAGGAATCTGTGGAGGACACCACGCATGGAGAGCCACAACCTACAAGATCTTGAGAGCAGGCTACTATTGGACGAAACTATTTTTAGACGTAAATGACAAAGTACGCGCGTGCGACCCTTGTCAAATATTCGCTGGGAAACAGAAACTCCCTGCACTACAACTCGTTCCAGTCAAAACTGAGGCTCCATTTCAACAATGGGGTCTGGACTTCATAGGTGAGATCAATCCTCATTCCATTGCTCAGCATAGGTGGATCTTAATAGCCACAGATTATTTTACTAAATGGGTAGAAGCCATTCCAACCAAGAAGGCAACAGACTCGGTGGTAATCGACTTCTTGGAGGAAAATATTTTGTCGAGATTCGGTTGTCCCCGAAAGATAGTTACTGACAACGCCCAAGCATTTAAGTCTATGGCTATGATCAGTTTTTGTCAGAAATACAACATCATTCTCGGACATTCCACTGCATACTACCCCCAAGGGAAAGGGTTGGTCGAGTCATCGAATAAGAGCCTGGTAAACATTATCAAGAAGGTATTGGATGTGAACAAGAGGTCTTGGCATGTACATTTAAACTACGCATTGTGGGCAAACCGCATAAGCACAAAAAGATCTATCGGCGTTTCACCTTTTCAAATGGTCTATGGGACAGATGCCATTCTACCCATAAACCTGGAGCTACCGGTAATGAAGCTATGGCAAGACCAAAACGAAGAACCCAATCCTATGACCAGGAGAATAAATCAATTGATTGAGGTCCAACAGCAGAGAACCGAGGTTGACAAAAAGATGCAGCATTACCAAGATGACATGAAAGCACTGTTCGACCAAAAAGCGAAGGATCGAGAATTCTCTCCAGGTGATTTAGTGCTAAGATGGGATGCGAGAAGGGAAGAAGCAGTGAAGCATAGTAAATTCGACCACCTCTGGTATGGACCGTTCAGGGTTTCGGCTCCAGTAGGAGAAAATTCTTTCCTACTGGAAAACATCGACGGAGAAGTCCTCAATGCCCCTGTCAACGGGCGATATCTGAAACATTACATGACATAGCAGTCATAAATTTTTCAAAAAAATAAAATAAAATAAAATATAAAATAAAATAAAATTGTTTGTATATACATGCATTTTTATTTTCCTTTGGACTTTCTGTTTTCTTCTGTTCGTAATTTTTAGGCATATTTTGAATAAAGTTCGTGTTTTCTTTTTACAGGATTCCAGCCGCTTACGAGCTAGCGGGAGGAGTAATTCACAAAGCAGTATCAGAAATAAATTGGCATGAAATAGGTGATACCCAAAAAGTAGTTTCATAGTGCACAAAGAAATTGAAATCAAAAGGTAAAGGTGGGCTTTCTAAATACACATGATATGAAAGACTGTTGAAATTAAACCAAGATAACATCATCGGCTAAATTGCTAGATAGCAGGGTTATTGCTTGGCTTGATAACCTTTGATTTAAATTGGTTTGAATGATACACTAAAACTAAGAACAGTCAGTCAAAAGTAGTCATCCCCAAAGACATCTACAAGAGCCAGTCTTGAACTGTTTTGACCTTCTGCATCTTTGATCAATAAATCACTGCCCTGTATCCTGCCTATTTTCAGGTCTAACTTTTGACAAGCCGCCATCTTTTCTTTTCATTACGAAGGAATGAAAGTTTTCGTTTTAGCCTCCTGAGTCTCAAAACAGATTGTGAAAA
Organism: Picea glauca; assembly: GCA_000966675.3. Taxonomy (NCBI): domain Eukaryota; kingdom Viridiplantae; phylum Streptophyta; class Pinopsida; order Pinales; family Pinaceae; genus Picea; species Picea glauca. The sequence continues at coordinate 185,402 of JZKD02S0380034.1, forward strand.
GAAAGCGGGTCTCCACAACTACTTGATCCCCTGCTAAGTGAAGGAACGTTTAGAGCAATCCTAACTTTCCTAGGTTTTTCAACAACATCAGAAGAATTAAAGCTTGCTCAAACAGGATACCCCTTAAAAATTTATTTTCCCTGTCTCCCTAAGAAATAAGGTGTTGTGAAGGTCAAGGGAAGATTTCTACCGAGTAATCAAAGTAAGTTGATAGACCTCTGATGCAAAATATTACACAGATATCAGCCCTGATACAAACTGATTGCCCCCATCTTTGCGCTCAAAAAATAAATTATAAGATGGGTGGTGAAAGGAAATTCATAAATGATTGCCCCCACCTTGTCTAGGAAGACAATGAAAGGAAATTTGGAAATGATTGCCCTCGTCTTAGCATTTAAATGCATAAAAAATTTCCGAAGTGGTGAAAGGAAATTCAGTAAAAGGGGTCAGATAACTTGATGAATAAATTCTGAGATATCTGTAAGGTTTTTATACATGAATATCGCTCTACTCTGGTAACCAAAACTTTCTAAAAACCTGATCCACGTCCCGAGTTCAGACGAGACTTCCCGGTTAAAAATATGTAATTTCATTCTTTTGATGCAAGTCGAGAGCCACAAGATCTATTGAGTCTCCTAGGGTCATTTTCGACTGTCTTAAAACACACCCAAAGTTAGTAGTGGGAAATGGAAAATTGTGAAAGAGACTACAACCGTTCTTAGAAAGAGTATCTGATTTTGAAAAACTTCTCGAGGTAAAAAATGGAGTCTTTTCCCCCCTTCGATCCTTTTTTTCTTGGAATTTTTTGCAGGATTGAGCTTTTGACTCCATTTACCCAATTTTGGAACGTAGTCTACTGGTCTTCCCACCTCACAGGAAGGCGAGATCCCTAGTTGGAGCCTATGTTGGAGCCTCCCTTGTTTTTTAACCCGTCACAATTTTCATTTTGGATACTTAAAATTCTAAAGATGGCCTTTTGATTCCCCCCCCCGAAACTTTGAAAACTCTGCAACCTTGTCGCGTAAGCAGCGATGTTTTTTCTACTCTCAAAACAAATCCACTTTCGTAAGAATGATCACTCTTTTTGTTTTACTTCGGGATCTCGCAAGTCGGATACTTTAATCCTTGAGTTCACACGTTCTGAGTCGCGAAACGGTGAAGTCGTTTTCAAATTTTCGCCCAAGACATTAACTAGGGTAAAATCTTTTAACTCATGATTAGACGTCGTTGGGGTTTCGCGCCTCAATGTTCGTCAAACCCAAGTTTTTATTTTTACAACCCCGAGGGCCAAGAACACGAGGTACTTTTGGGATAACCCTGGTCAAGGGTTAAAGGCAAAAAGCTAACCATGGTTAAAGTAGTTCTCGGCGTTTCGCCACTCGACACTATCTTTTCGAAAGTTACGACGTCTAAAACCCTGACTCACGAAGTCGTGACGTAATTATAGCAAGACTAATTAATCGCCTAATCTAAGATTTTCTTCCCCTTAATTGAGTCTTAATTATTGGCATCTCGCGGTTTCGCGACTCAACATACTAATCTCCCAGAAACTTGACTTCGAAGTTCTGAGTTGCGATATGGCGAATAAATGGATTATAAATTAATGATGCTCCAAGTCACGATTACAGTTAATTAATCCAAAGTCGGTCCTCACGATCTCACGAGTTGGGGACTCAAAATGTTAAAAGAAAATCCATGAAGTAGCGAACAACGAGGAATTGATGAAAGGTGGTAAAATTTGATAATTTAAGATAAGGCAAGATATATCCCGTGCCCTAAGGATTGCACGTTTCTCGAGGTAGCCATCTCTCTCCCTACTCCGACTGACTATCAAACCGTCAAAAATTGATGACATTAGCGGAGAATTAGGGTGAATCCATGAATATAAGATCAGATTTTACGCAATAAATTTGTTTCTAATTACGATTTGACAGGCTTATTTCGAAAAGTACCGAAGCTTCAAATATATATAAGAGTTTCATTTTATTATAAGGAAAGCATTTTCATAAGCATGCAGAGCTCGTCATTTTTCAAGTGAACTAATTTCTGCATGTATACGCAGTTCTATCGCAGAAGGGAGAAAACGTAAGCTTCATCTATGGCTCCACGGAAAGCAGCAAAGGCGAATGTCGAGGATATAGGGCAAGGCTCGGATAATGTCTCCAACACTTCGCCCCAGAGTGTTGACTCGGTCCCTAGCTGGTCGGTTGTTTCAGATATTCTGCAATCTGAGTTGGTGAATTATTCAGACTCTGACGACAACGAAAAGGACGACCTGAACACTAAATACAAGATAGATGTTCAATCTGGAATGCACAGGGTAGCAACCAGACCACGGTTGCTTCCACATTATGATATGATCCGATGGGCGTTGGATCACATAGACTTACCCACCAGAACTATCATGAACGACCAACGGGTCACGGTCGGGACTTTTAGACCGAAGCATATCCAAACCATGTATAAGCTCTCGACGACATATAAATATACGTATGGTGTTGAATTCCTGGAGGAATTCAAAGAGAAGGAGTGCACTCAATATGACAAAACAATGCCCGGTTTGATAAAGGATTGGGTTTCGCGCTCCGCAAAATTCAGAGAAAATGACCAGGGCGTTTATTCAATCGCTTCGCTGGAGCCATAATACAAGTATGTGGCAATGATGACATGTCGACTATTCGTAAGAGAGGACACATTGCATTTCTACATCGTGTGGGTGCCTCTCATGTTTTGGGTCGTACAAGGTTGCTCGTTTAATTGGGAAAAGATACTCTTGGACAGCTTGGCCAACTGGGTCATAGAGTATCGGGAGCAGAAGGCAAGTGGGAGACTGTCCTCATTTTTCATGTCTACATATATTATGGACGTGCTATGTTCCATGACACCATTCCCTTTGATGAGATGGGCTTGGAATCCAGTCCAAGAAAAACCCATACATGAGTATCACGATAAACTGTGGGAGAATAAAGCGAGCAAATTCATTTACAAAATTTTTAACTAGGTGATGGTGCCCCTGCACATCGCCATTTTTGGTGACCCACCACCTCGTATCTCAGACAACATTTCTGCAAATCTGAGTGGTATAGCGGACTGGTACGTGGAGGCAGATTTCTCCTACTTCAGAGTGTTCGGAGTTGTTGTTCCCCCGCTTGCACTACCACTGTTCATCCCCGACAAGCTGGCTTGTCGTGAGATCACCCAACAAACAGTGATTAGTGGGGTGAGTAAAGAACTCAAAGCATATTCAAAGAAGGTGTGGCCATTTTTTCCCGTTCGACTAAATTCTTATTCTTTATTGGATTTCGGGCATGCCAAAGCTGAGGCTGTAGCCTTGGAAGACCTAAGTTTGGTCTCCATCGAGTATAAAAAACATGATCCCCAGAAAATTGTGAGCAACCATTTAGCTAATTGTGGGCTAAAGAGGTTTGAACATGAGTTTTCACCTCCGGATGACATTTTCCGAGGGGCGAGTTCTTATGATGAATTTCTAGCTCGGATTCGATCTTTAGCACCCAAAGACACAGCCTCTGTATTATGATTTCAGGAACACAGACGAAGTTGTCTTCCCGCTGTGCTGTGAGGAGGGAGCCCGAGCATTTCTGATATGGAACCGAAGGATGGTGAAGGCCCCAAAGATGAAACTCCTGACTCGGGAAAAATCCAGGACAAGGGGAAGCAAACGAAGAAGCCTGAAGCAGAGGCACAGAATCCGGACCCACCAAAGAAACAGAATCCGGAAACTGAGACGAAGACCCCTGAACCTTCAAAGAAGCAAGACCTAGTCGTCACCCCAGGAAAGGAAGCAAAACAAATCGGGGAACCCATCGCTTCTGTCACCCCCTTGCAGTCGACGCAAGGAAATATAGAAGAAGGATGGATTTTCAATGAGGAACTGAGGCCTATCAAGGCAGAAGAACTTCCTCCAAATGAGTTCTTCTTTGACAAAAAGAGAAAAGCGGTGGTGAAAAGGGAGTTCTACCAGGAGGGAGAATCGACTGCTAAAAAGTTCAAGGTTATGACCGATGGAAAGAACAAAAAGAATGAGCAATTCGCCACGGAGATCGCAGGAATGCTAGGAGTGTATGCATCGGCGAATCAATTTTCGGTCGGAGTGTTGAAAAACCAGCTCAAAAGGAAGAATCGCCTGATCAAGACTCTCGAAGCTAGAGTAGCTTCGGCCACAGAAAACGCTAAAGGTCAGGTGACCGGGGAGATAGAACTGGCCCGAATAGCTGATAAAAATGAAATAGAAGTGCTCAAAGCCAAGCTGGAGCAAGCGCATCTAGTGATCTGAGACGGTCGAATACAGGCGGGTCAACATAGGAATATGATTGCAGAGCTGCAGACTCAGGTAGAGATCGCTGAAAGCAGGGTGATTGATGTCGAGGGGTTTAAATCCCAAGCGATCGAGATTTGAAGCAGGATCTCTTATGCACAACAGAGTTTGGTCGCCAAAGTGGGAAAAATCCAAGAGGATTTTCTGTTGATGCATCGGGTTTCCGAGAACCTGACTGTCAGAGAGAGAGAGAGATGCAGAAGTGGCTCACGTCGCCTTCCAGGAGGCGGTGATAGCCACAAAAAACAGAGTTTCGGAAGGTTCTCCTGGACTCTCCCTCCCAGAACAAACTCGAGGTAAGATTATGTTGAAAGATTGGGAGCATAGCATTGCCCTAGGCAAGGAACATGCCCAAAAAGTGACCAAATCATTAAAAGAAGCCTTCAATTCTATAGAGGGCGAGTTGTTGGGTATGGACAGTGAAGGCAATGCAGAAACATTAATGCAAATGAATGTAGAATAGATCTCGCTTGATCTGAAAGAGAAGGATGATAGATATTTGGACGATATCTCTCAGATGGATAGGGTGGACATGGCTCGAGTTGACAAGCACTTGATCTAGCCCAGCGCATAACTAAGTGCCCTCAACATCATTGATGCACAAATGGGGGACAAGATGCAGCAGTTAGCCCAAGATTGTTACTTCGCCGAGGCCATCTATCAAGTGGAACCTTCACAGATCATATCTCAACTCGTGGAAAGATGTATCGCCTGCACCGAGGACGCGCAAAGACAAGCACCTGGCACTAGATGAAGACAGAATAGAGTAGATGGAGTGATTTCTCTCTCCTCTGTCAAAACTAAAATTTTTGCGACCATTGAGATTCTACCTGCTTTTTAGAAATTGTATAAATATACCCCAGAGAGAAATAAATGAGGTTGTACCCTTTTTGAGATTTTGTAATAGAGTTTTTGCATTGATATTTAATACATGCAGATCCGAGATTCTCAATTCCGTCACTTCTGTATTACAAGTTTTCTTTCTTGTTCCTCATTTTCCATTTTCAATTCATATTCGTAATTGATGTGCTTCGTTATACTTTAGTACTACCACTACTATAACGAATAATTTTGGGTTTTCTGTAATTTTTTATTGCCTTTCCTCTGCACCAGCTATCAGCTGTGTAAGACCAATTTGCAGTTTCGGAATTCTACATGCATTTTTTGCTACATCGGTTATTTTCTTAAATATTTTCTTCTTCCGTTTACTTCATAAGATTTTTCCCCTGGTAGGAACCTGATATTGTAAACAACTTAATGTTTTTCCCCCATCTCGCCCCTTTGATTAAAATATAATACAGTTATGGGAACGAGCCTTAGATTTGCATACATCGTTAATACTGGAACTGTGAATTCTCTTTTATAAAAATTAACTGAGACAACACTCAAATATTTCTTAACAATTCTCTTACCTGTACTGTTCCCCCATGACAGTTCCTACACCAACTCAACCTAACGTTGAACCCGGATTATTGAACCAAATGCACATCGCCTTAAACCTCTTCAACAGCCACTAATCGGGCCGATCTTGAACAAACATGGGCAGCCATTGAACATGACATAACTATTGAGGAGCACTTCGAAGCCAAAAAACCTCAATGAAGAAATCTCCCTTAGACTCTTTCTCCGAAGGTTGACATTTTCCCTTCTCCTTATCCTAACCACTTTTAGATGCCTTGACACTGTGCTTTTGAGCCTTAAGTACAGATTCAGGAACAACAATGGGAAAGACCAAGATGGTCCTGATTTTGTGAAAGAAGTTGCAGTTTCATTAGGGGCTTTTTACACTGCCAATCAATGGTCAATGGACAATTTAATCGAACAACTGCGACATAAATTCCTCTAGGTAGAACAATTCAAAAATGAGATATACAGTATAGAACATATTGTTAGAAGGAGGATGAACCGGGACATTGAACAAATCAGGGCTAGTCATCAACATCAAATTAAGCAGTTACAGTATAACATTGAGCTACTCTACCATAGTTCACATGCCAACAAATGATTGATCACTCAACGTGACAATTTGATTCAGCAGCTGCAGACCAGATTGACCCTAACAAGAACACAATGATAGACATTTCAACCTTCAAAACACAAGTATCATAAATCAATGAGAGGTTGGAAGTTGCCCAGAAATAACTCTATTAAAAAGTAGATGCTATTGAGAAATGCTATCAGGTAATAGACCTTTCTCTAAAAGATACTTATGTTAAGGAAAAAGAGGCATGCACATCCCGGTCTAAGTTTCAAGAGGTTATCACATGGAAGAATAAATTTAATGCCCCTGGTCTTACAATTCTCTCTCATTCTAAACAAGTAAGAGGCAAAATGGCCCTAAAATCCTGGGAAACAGATCTGGAAGAAGGAAAGAAACTTTCCAGAGATGTAAAATAAGCTTTTCTATAGGCATTAACTTCAATAAACACAAAGTTGATTGAGTTCAAAGGAAATAATATCTCGGAGGCATTGGGGCAGATTGAGATAAAAATGAACCAACAAAGATCTAGAAAGAACAAGGAAAACACTCAGGAATCCATCCAAGAGATGGGCCAAATTGATCTACTTAAAATAAATGAATGGTTGGTTAATCCAAGTTCACAGTTTCAAGTCACAATCCAAGAAGTGAACAAGATCCAGGAGAAGTTGCCCCAAATACAGAAGAAGATATTTTCCTTTGAATTGAATGAAAGGATTGAGCCTTCAAGATTCGTGGTAGAATTGATGGACAGGTGCACCCAATGAATTGAACAGAGAAAAGTGAGTGTATCTGGGAGCAAATGAAAAAGCATGCACAACGTTCACTTTCTCCACCCACTCTACCTTTCACCCTCCGACCGTCACTTACCCTGTCTATCCCTACCATCTGCATTATTGCATCCACCCATCCCACCTCCTTATTGGGACACTTGTTCCCCCATTATTATTTTCTTGAACACTTACTCTTCCCTATAACCTTTAGCCATCCCATAACGAGCCAATGTTGAGCTATTCATCTAATTATTTCCCCCATGTCTTCAAATACAATTCCTTATCCCATTGAATGCACCTGAAAGGATAAATGGAAACGAGATCAAATGGAAAAGACAATAAGTTGATTTATTACGGTGGCCTTAATGGACATGTGTACCCAACTCAAAGATCAAAGGAAAATGAGCACATATACAAGCAGACAAAGAGACAAAGAAATCACCAACAAAACTTAACAATATTTGCATGTTGTTATTTTATTCGGATGTATTCTATATTTAGTCATTTATTGTGAGAAGTCCAATGATTTTCAGTTGTGATAATTTTTTTATAAATAGATAGATTTTAGATCTATTCGAGGCTACTTCTTGCCGAATGTAAAACATAAACTCTTTTTTATTATTAATACAAGTGCAGACAAAGATTCTAAGTTTCATTCAATTTGAGTTATGTGTTTCCTCTACATTTCCATTTCTCTGAATTTCTTTCTATAATTATTGAAGAGTGAATGATTCCAATTTAGTATTACATCTACTGTGATCATAATATATCAACGGTTCATTTAGTAACATCTTTTCCTCTATTATTACTGTGAGTAAAACAAGACCTGTGATCTGTGTGAATTACTGCATTTTTATCTCTTGTTCAAGGGTGCATATTCTACTCTTCTTCTACTGTAAACAAGGTGAGACTTATTTGTAATTGATAGCTGACTTTGTTTTAATAGTTTTGTAAATCTTTCTACATCATTTAACCTTATAATTGCGACTCAGATAAAAAGATACAACCTTTGTATTGTCTTATCATTAATTTTTTTTAAAGATTATTTCTGAGAAAACTGAAGGTAGAAAAAAGAACTCATAAAAGCTCTTTTTTTAAAACCTTTGATGCCTGACATTATTCTTTGAGCCTTAGAATCAATCTTAGGAATAACATCTTTTTGGCCCCGCTGCCGAGGATAGAGAAATGAAATCATTTTTCCCTTGGAGAATGACAAGGTAAATTTTGGTCTTTGATGGTGAATAAAGATTGAATACATGAATAAGGCTTACTTTATCTTTCACCTGGCGACTCCACCGTAGACAAAGATGGCATTCGGTCAAAATAATACCAGGAAAAACCCAGACGAAAAGCAGACTACGTCAGTTTCGGATCCCAAAAAATTGTTGAAACCAAAGGGATATTTCAAACAAACTTATGCATCAGTAAGTAAGGTCCATCAAACTATAATTATGCAAGGTCATTTTAATATTCCTGTTAAAGAACTAAATCTTAAAGAAAATTTTAAACAAGTTCATTATGCGGAAGCATCAACAAGTAAACTCGAAATTAAGCTTGAAATTCCAGAAGTAATTATTCCTAAAATAAAATTTCAGATTGACCAAACCATCGATGTTTCATTGACAGTTACTTTTACCAGTGAGAACAAATGATCCACTTCAGTCCCCACTATCATCAATACTCAGTTGATTCTTTCTCTTCTCGAAGTAAAATTTCATGTTTCCCAAGATCCTGAAGATTATTTTTTATACTCATATTCATCCCCTATTACTTATCCTATCTATACATCAGGTGAACCTGAGGATTCAAGCTCAAGTTTTCATTCCCCCCCTCATCTAGATATTTTGTCTTCTCGCAATCGTTTTCCTGAAATTCATTCACAACATCCCGAAGTAGTCAAAAAATTAGTAGATCAGTATTTTGAAGTTTTTGACAATATCCTTTTTAGTTCTCGAAACTCGTCTCCTAGAATTTTAATGGTCGGTGTTGGAGATGTTGGTGTTGGAGGTGTAGAGGCTTCTAGACAAGCTCAACCCCCTAGGATCTTTTCCAAGGTCGGTTCTAGATATGCTCCCTTAGTTCTTCCTATTGTCCTGCATGACTTACCTAAAAATTACATGAAGAGCCTCCCTAAATTCATGGGAGAAGGGGATTTAATGGTAACAGAACATATAGTCTTTTTCGATCAATTTGTTGATATTCTTGGTATTGAGCACGAGGATGTTAACACGAGACTGTTGGTACAAAATTTTGAAGGACATGTAAGAACTTGGTTTAGAGGACTTCCAGTAGGGTCTATACCATCATATAATGAGTTGGAAGCTTCCTTCATAAGGCAACGGGGTGAGAAAAAAGATCATATTTATTACTTAACCAAATCTAGAGCCTTGAGAAAGAAGACATCGAAATCAGTCCTAGAGTTCATTTAAATATTTAATAAGCTTTATCACAAAATCCTAGCTGAAGTTAAACCTTCTAAACTAGCTACAAAGGTCAGTTTTGCAGGAGCTTTTGATTCTAATTTCTCTCTACTTTTGAGAGAAAGGAGATCCACTACGTTAGTATGGATGCAATATGATGCTATAGAGATTGAATCAAATATGATGGCATCTGGGAAGCTGAAAACCAAAGTTGATATGGGAACAAGAGAGCCCAGACGTTTTAAAGAACATGCAGGGCCCTCTGGATTTGGAAAATCTGCAGAGGAAAAAATGGATGAGATGGCCAAAACTATTAAAGATTTATCAAACAAAATTTTCAAGATGGAAATAGAAAACACCAAACTTGACCCATATGTCAGAAATCAATTCAGGAGAAATTCCAATCCTCGGAGACAACAAGGACAAATAAAAAATGAGGATCAAAAGATTCAAGCTTCGTTTAAAACTAAGAATTTCATATAGAGAGATGAGGAGCAAGATTATGAGGAATTAGGGGAAGATCTAAACAACCTCAGCGATGATGATCTTGAGCCTCACCTAACCAAACAAGATTATGAGAAATCCTTAGATCTGGAATCTTTGTTTAATAATGATGAAAACATCAACAATTAGGGGGACTCTACATACAAAGGTCTCACTGACTCAATAATGGTTGAGATTCAACATAAATATGATTTGAGGCCAAGAGAAAAAAGTTCTACAAATATTCCACTGAAAAATATTTTATCACGAAACAAAGAAAATGAGGCAGCAATTACAAAACCATCAACTGAGATGCAAGCTTCCCGAACAAAGCAATTTGAAACGAAAGTAGTACAAACTAAGAAGCCAGAAATTACAGAGGCTGAATTACATACCAGGGAAATTGAAAAACCAATTGGGACTTTCAGTTTAGAGAATGAACTTAATAAAATTAAAATTCCAATTCCTCTGGTTGAGCTTGCTAGGAACCTAGTCTATAAAAAAAAAATCTCTAAAGAAATAAATTTTTCTGATGCTAAATGTCAAGCTAATATTGTCAATTTGAAGGATGAAAAACCTACAATCATGTTTGGACCACACATTGAAAGCAATAAATATTATGTTTCTTTGTTCTATATTACATTGACTATACATAATCATTTACTTCACAATTGCATGTTAGAATCAGGAGCCTCGCATAATTTAATGCCTAAGATTATCATATAAAAATTAGGCCTTGAAATTACCACACCTTATCAAGATTTGTACTCGTTTGATTCTAGGAAGGTTAAGTTCCTGGGTATTATTAAAGATTTAGTGGTAAATATTGCTCAGGTTCCTGTGAAAAGTATTCTTATGGATGTGGTTGTTGCTGACTTTCCTACCAAGTATGGTATGCTTTTATCTAGATCTTGGGGTGCCAATCTAGGAGGATCAGTTCAGTTAGACATGACCTATGCTACAATTCCAATTTTTGGTGGACAATTTACTTGACTGTACAGAGAAACTAGGTTGGCATATACTATAAGTGACCCTCAAAACCCCAATAACTACCCAGTCTATGTTGTTGATCAAGATTTAGGCAATTGTATATTATCCATAGATGATGATTTTGAAGAATGTATAGAAGAAGAAAATCAGAAAATAGAAGTTTCAAAGAAAAATATAAATGTTAGAGAAGGGATGTGGAAAATGTTCTTCGATGGAGCTTCATCCTACAAAGGAGTAGGAGCTGGAATTTTATTCGTTGCACTAGGTGATGAATATGTTATTCCTTTCTCTTATAAATTACAATGGGAGATCGATTATACCAATAATGTATGTGAATATGAGGCTTTGCTTTTAGGATTAGAAGCTGCAAGAAAATTAAAAATCAAACATCTGATAATTTATGGTGATGCGGAGCTCATTGTAAAACAAATAAAACAACAATATCAAGCTAAGCATCCAAGATTGAGATCGTATCACATGATTTTCTTCTAGATATATAAGAAATTGACGATCAAAAAACCTATAGTTCAGATGGAAGACAAGTTTTCCTCCTCTTCCTGGTACCATGATATTGTTATATACCTCATTACTCTTCAATTCCCAAATGACATGACTCCTAAATAAATAACTTTAAATATACATGCAATTAATTATTTCATTGTTGATGACAAGCTATACTGGAAAGACCCTCTGGGTTTCCTATTATGTTTCCTGACAGCATCTGAAACAGAAGGTGCCATTAATGAATTTCATGAGGGGGTATGCGGAGGACATCATGCCTAGAGAGCAACAACTTACAAGATTTTAAGGGCAGGATATTATTGGCCAAAGTTATTTACTGATGTAAATGCAAGGGTTAGGGCTTGCAATTCATGCCAACTGTTCATTGGTAAGCAAAATATCCATGCCTTACCTTTAATTCCAGTAAAAGTTGAATCTCCTTTCCAACAATGGGGCCTAGAATTCATTGGAGAAATCCATCCGTAATCAAGTGCTCAACATAGATGGATTCTAACTACTACTAATTACTTTACGAAATGGGTTGAGGCCATTCCAACTCGGAATGCTATAGATTCGGTAGTAATAAACTTTTTGGAAGAATACATTCTAGCAATATTTGGTTGTCCTAGAAAAATAGTCATTGATTATGCTCATGATTTTAAATCTATGGCAATGATCAATTTATGTCAGAAGTACAATATTATTTTAGTTCATTCTACATCTTATTATCCTTAGTGAAATGGGTTGGCTAAATCATATAACAAGTGTCTAATGACTATAATCAAGAAAGTTTTGACTGAAAATAAAAAATCTTGGCATATTAACTTAAACTACGCCTTATGGGAAAACCGAATTGGCACCAAGAAATCTATAGGTATGTCTCCTTTCCAGTAATTTTATGGTATTGACATTATCCTTCCTATTAATATTGCTCTTCCTATGATGAAACTCTAGCAGGATGAAAACGAAGAGCCAAACGACGTTACGAGAAGAATGAATCAAATCATCAAAGTTCAGCATAATAGAGTAGAAGTGGATGATAAGATTCAAAAATACTATGATAATATGAAATCCCTTTTTGATAAAAAAAAAACCAAAGACAAAGAGTTTCTTCTTGGCGATTTAGTTCTAAAATGGGAGGATAGAAAGGAAGATGCAAGGAAGCATGGAAAATTCGATCATCTCTGGTTTGGACCATTCAAAATTGTAGCTATTGAGGGAAAAAAACTCATTCTCACTGGAAAATCTTGATGGAGAAATTATTGACACTCCTATCAATGGGCGTTATTTAAAACATTTCATCTAGTAGTTACATTTCATATTTCCATTGTATATATTAAATTGGATTGACATTGGCATATTGATTTTCAATTGTTCTTTTCTTTTTGTAAATTACCCAAGTCAGTTGATCATCTGTTGTAAATATTTTCAATAAAATTATGATTGTTTGATATCATTAAAATTAAAAATTAAAAACATTTGTATCACATGTCATCTCTATTCTACAAGATTTTCTGATATTTTTCATTTTATTCCTCTTGCAGAATAGATCTTGTTGAACAGAAGATGAGGTTGAACAAAAACTCGAAACTCGTTTTTCAAACATTTGATTTCTGTAAAAACAGGTGATAAATGAATAATCTGCCTTGCTGAAAATTCAAAGGGAAAATAAGGTATGAGTCCCTACTCTTCTTATAATTCAAATAAAATTTAATAAATCTTTTTGAAGTGAATGTGAAGGAAGTTTTTTCTCATGATAATATTGTTACCTAACCTTAGAATAAAAAATGTATAAAATTATAACTTGAAGTGTCATGCTGATAAGTTCTAAAGGCATCTCTGAAATGAAAATAAAAATGATAATAAATAAACTCGAAAGAAGTATGAACCAAAGACACAAACTTGTGTGGGATTAGGATATTTTGTTTCAGATCCTTCGAATCTTTGATTTGGTTACTTTTTTCCTATCCCTATATTTTTATTCATTATAGTTTTTCTTTTTCCTTTCTCCCCTTTTTTTAGTCTTCATAGAAAGAAAGAACCTTACCTTGACTCTGAAAACTTAAAAACACATTTTCAAAACAAGATTAGGTGAAAATCTTTATGTTCCTTTTATTTTAATTGAAAAGGTATGTCTAGGCTAATCCTGATAATTTTCACTCTTCTATCGGACTTTAAACTGACTAATTTGCTTAAGGTTGATCCCTAAAAGATTAAGATTCCCATAAAAAAAATTCCTATAGGCGAAGGTGTATTGAAAATTGGAAGAAAGTTAGTTTCAGAGTACTCTTAAATTTGTTGATAGACCTTCTTTTCAAAAAATGTAAACAGATGTCATCCCTTTTATGTTACATACATATTGATTTCCCCCACTTCAAAATATTAAAATACAAGATAGATGGTGAAAGGAAATTCATAATTTGATTTCCCCCATATTGTCCAAAAGAGGTGATGAAAGGAAATTCATATATTGATTGCCCTCATCTCAACAAAGTACAAGTGTTAATTGAAGTGGTGAAAGAAAATTCAATGGGAGAAGTAGATAACTTCATCGGGGTATTGAACATGCTTGCTAGCAGTGAAGAAATATCTATGATATATGTAAGGTTGTCATACATACCTATACATCATACTTTGTTATGTAGTTCTCGTTTTGGTGATATTTGCATACTGAACCAACTAGGGATTCCCTAAATAAATATGTTACATATGCTTAACCTTGAGGCAAAAAAAGTCGGTCGAAGACTGATATTTTTGTTAAAATTATTTTGATTATATTAAACAATTCTAAAATCAGTTTTAGGAAAAGGAAGTTTTAAATAGCCTAACTTGAGATCAATCATTAAGTATGTTTTGAAGGTTTTTGATGTCTGGTTAAGTTTGTCTTTCTATGTATGATTAATTCTTAATAAAACTGGAAAATGTTTTTCAAAAGAAAATAATGATTCCATTTACCCAATAAAGGCACTTGGTCTACTGTTATCTCGTGCCTCATAGGGAATACAAATATCACCCAAAAAGCAAAAAAAACCTAGAAAGTTTCCTTTTAAATTTCAAAAAACAAATCCATTGGTTGTTAATTATCAATAAGGCGCATACAATCTCTATTGTCGACGAGCTACTCTACTCTGATCGAATGGTCCTTATTATCTCCAAAGTTTAAAAATCTTCCTGAGCTTTAAAAGAAAGTATTTAACGGTCACTTCGCAACTTCACACTTCGGGTATTTCAACAAAGCTAAATAATAAAAACATCAAAATTCTGAAGTCTCGAAGATAGTCACTCATGATCATTTCCAAAGTACTTACAGACACGTCATGGGACACATGTCTTTTAAAATATTCTCTTGGCTTGACACATGGCACTTATCTTTAACATTTACGTCGGCTAATTCACACGTTTTCAAGTAACACGTGGCAACTCTCTTCTCGTGACACATCATCAAGAATGACATCCTCTCTGCCACATCACTCCAAGAGATTTCTCTTCGGGAGTTTTTGATTTCACAATCCTAGGATTATCAAAGCATCGAAGTAAAGTGATTACAAAAAGTAAAAATCTTTTTCAAGGAATTAATAAAATGGTTAATGACTTTAATTAGTACTTATTAAATGTTAATTAATCACTTCACAGTTTTGGATTTCAGAAAGTTTCTCTTGCGCTATATTCAAAACCTTTGAGTTATGAACTCCCGAAATACTTAAAATTAATGCAATGTTTTAAAACATGATTAATTAAAACATAAAAGTGATTACTTAGGGATTAACTCCTCCGCGAATTCAGACTTCGGGAGATTTCTACCCTGTCACATCCAAAACTTCTGAACGCAAACCGTCGATGTATTAATGATATTTATGATCGATTAAGGTTAATGATTTCAAATAAATATTGTGAATCACCAGGTAATAAATTCCATTAAGTTTAATAAATTCTTTGTCAGTAGAGCTATATGAAGATCGATAGACTTTTTGAATAAATCACTTCGAATTTCAAAGTCGTTTTTACCATTTGCAATTAACAACTTTTTATCATGTGTAGAGCTTACAGACTTCTCTTGTCACAGGTAATCTAATTTTATTTCCTTGAGGATTATGGCACCACGAAAATATACAAAGAAGCTTGATGCATCGGGTGATGATTCAAATCCAAATGTAGATGTTCTATCAGACACGACTATGCGAGTTGTGGACGCCATTAAAACTTGGAAGCAATTTTTTGATGTATTAGAGCATGGGATTAGAAACTGTCCAGATGAGTCTGCTGAGGAAGACGACCAGTCCTTCTCAGCCAATATTAAAGTTGTAGTGTAGTCAGAACTGCATAAGATTGTTGCACGACCGAGAATCATACCCTACAACGATATGATAAATTGGGCTTGTTATCCCCACTTTTAGGGATAACTAAGGAGATTATGTCTCGAGGTCCACAGGTCCTAGACATGGAGTACCAACAGCTAGAATGACTTGAGAATGACCCTGGAGGGCCCATATTTTCTTCCTTTCAGTGCCTCCACTTTTTCAGCAGCATCAACATCCATCACCTCGTCTTGTTCCTGTATCTGAGATGGTTCTTGCTCCATGCGGTAATGAGTCTGGGTATCATGGTATGTGTCACTATGATCCTCAAAACCTTTGAATATGTTCATCTAGTTCTTTTAGTTTCTAATGGGTGCTTGGATCTTATACTTATCCACTTGACCATGTCTGGGGGGAATGACAGGATTCCCTAGTAATCATGTGCCCATAGGTTTTGAGTTTCCACTAGGGGGATCCATGAAAAGTCATTGTCTACTCTCGTCATACTTACCACTTTCCATTTTTCTTCCAGCTCATCCATCCCATTTCATTGGTCCGAGCATTGGGTTGGTCAATCATTTAAGGGTTGCACCTTGTCTTGTGGGAAGAAGGGGCTAAAGGAACACAAGGTAAAAGTAGCTGGAAAAAGATAAAATCCTAAAAATAAAACCTCAAGATGCTTTGCCCAGGGATCCCCGAGAAAGGAGTAAAACTATTCACAGCAAGAAACAAGAGGGACCCATAAAAAATAAAAATAAATACATATTCGGAGGATAGGGGGTCTCATCATGATCCATCCTATTGGGTCCATGGGAACCTATTGGTATGACACTACTATCACCTGGTTACCACACCAGGGTAGTGGCTCTTGGTTGCATGGCCAAGAGAAAGGGGGTCTCATCACGAGCCATCCTTCTCATTTTCGTGAAAGTGCTTGTGGGTAACATTGCCACCACTAGTCACCATGCCAGGGAAGTGTCCCCTGATTATCTTCT
Organism: Picea glauca; assembly: GCA_000966675.3. Lineage (NCBI taxonomy): Eukaryota > Viridiplantae > Streptophyta > Pinopsida > Pinales > Pinaceae > Picea > Picea glauca. Next base: position 202,173 of record JZKD02S0380034.1, read on the forward strand.
TGGAAGAAAAATCAATAAAGAATAAAGAATAAAAGGCATGAATGGGCTTGGAAACATTTTCATCCACGATAGGTGCAACTCGCCTTCTACAAACGCACCTACATGTAAGCCTTGTAGTTCCCTGCTATCACTACACCCCTTGTTAGGACATCCCTTATCCACCTCACCCATTAACATGACTTGGATTTTATCTCTTCCCGAAGCATCCCTTTTCTAGTGGAAACTAGCCCAATAGGATGCACTGTCACTTCCTCCAAACTTTCCTTGCAGATTTGTATAATGTCTTTGAGCACTTGACTAGGTAAAAGGGATTTTATGCACATGTTTAATAAAATTGATGATTGGATGTGATTGACATTTCTATTATCCATGTGACTTATGAGCCCATGGAGGGCATATATGTTGATGTGCATGATCATACCCAATAGACAGGTACCATATTGGATAGGTACACATGGGGAGATGACCAGTTCAGATCTCCATGGGGCTGAAGAACCCACCAGATGGATGTTGAGACCCCAGCAGGGGGAAGATACAGGACATAGTGTTTACACCATGGAAGAGCAGAACGTTCCACCACAAACAACTGAGAAGACCTGTACCCAAGGGGGTTGTGCCCTCCCAAGGGGGTTGTTCCCTCTCCACTGAAACATTGGCCTTGCTAGGCCCATGACATCACATATGAACGTCATCCAATCATGTAGGATTTTGGGAGGTAGTTGTGGCATGATTGGCACATGTGGCAGCTTCCAGAGGCTTAAGAAGGGATAACGTTTTTCTCCAGGAGGCCACATTTCCCCTAGAAAGGGATAACGTCACCCTAGAAGGGAACGACGTCCTCATTATTTTCCTGATTAGATTTTCATTATGAAATATTAATGTAAAATAGTATTATTTGGTATTTTGTCCTTGTCGGCGTTTTGGTGACCTAATTTTTAATTGAGGTCATTGTTATTGTATAAATTGAGAGCTAAAACTCTCATTTTGGACATCATCTTTCACTCACCACTTGGTGAGGTCTGAAATTTTTGGCCCTCTTAGGGTTATTGGATGAAATTGTGGTGCACTTGTTGAAGGAGACTTATTTTGATAATTTTTTGGCATTTATCTTGGTGGAAGGTTTACAACTAGGGTTTGGCTATATGAATGCTTGGTGGATGTAAGTAAATTTCTGCAAAACACTTGTTTATTGAATGGTTATGGTATTGCTTACTTGCATTTTTTTATTATAATTTGATGGATTAAACCCTAGGTGACAAGCACATGTTGGTGTCCTTGTCTCATGCCCCTACTAAGTTAAAGAGCCATTTGATTTTGCTGAAGTTAGATAGAGCCTTTCCATATAAACACTCTAACCCAATTCTTCTAGCCTAGTTGTTTTTTATCTTGTCTTTGATCCAAGGAAGGATAAAACACACTAAGGCCTAGGGTTTATACACCTTAGTGAGTTTTTTTCCCTAGGGTTTTATTGATGAAGCCTCTCCTTAGCAACACTTCATCATCAAACTCTTTTTTCCTTAGCCATATCATCCATCCCTCAAGATAGCCATTTTATTCTTGTCAATGAGCTAAAGAAGGAGGAGAAAGCACTAAGTCCTAGGGTTTCTACACCTTAGTGAGTCTTTCTCCCCTAGGATTTCATTGTTGAGGCCTTTCTTTAGCAACACCTGAACATTTAACCCTCTTATCTTCATCCATATCATTTCTTGCTCAAGCTAGCTGATTAAATTTGTCTTTTGAGCTAGAGAAGGAGGAAGACACACTAAGGCCTAGGTCATCTACACCTTAGTGAGTCATCTCCCCTAGGGTTTGACATGTTGAAGCCTTGCTTTAGAAAAAATTCAACATCAAACCCTCTTGTCTCTAGCCCTATCACTATCATCGCGGCCCTTCAACATTTGTAACCCTTTTTTACTCCATTTTCCCTAATTAACCATTGATCTAAGACCTCCATTGTTTGAGTACCTTGATCATACATATATCTAAATACTTTGAACAATTACTAATCTTTCTAACCCTATCTCAGACTAACAATCACTAACCCTATTGTTGTCGTCATCTATTCATGCTATAAACATCTTTATGCAACATTTACTTATCTTTAAAGCAATTGAATGATTAGTTGAAATGTTGCTTCTAGTATTGTTATATTAATTGTCAGTTATTATTGCAATGTTTCTTTATCATTTATTGTGAAGTGATATTGTGTAATCATTGATATTGTATAAACATTGATTTACTTCATCAATATTATTTCTAAATTTCTTATTATCACAAAGTCTTTGATTATATGAAGTACTAACCAACAAGTAATCTTGCACATGTATAGCTTCTTTGTTGCTTTGTCTCGGGTAGGTATACTGTTTGGTTATTACTTATATTTATTGGCTTATTATCCGGGACTTTCTAATCGGTGGTGACTTGTGAGGGGGGAATATTATACTTAGCCTTTCAATATTTTTCCTTCTCAAAACCCCAGGTCACCAAGGACATCTCCCATGGGCCTTACCTCCCTAAATAGAAATAGTTATCCCATTGAGGTGATAGTGGTGGGATAGTCTCAATTATGCCAATTTTCCTTCCTTTCATCTGTCTTTTACCTTAACTAAAAATTGTGCGATAACATTTTGGCGTTGTTTTTAGGGTACACTGAGTCAATTCTCCTCAAATATGACACTTTTCGGTAAGCCTTGCCTCAAGATTCTTTAGCTAACAAGCTTACCTGGTGACTCCACTAAGGGTGATTCCTTTATTTCTTTGATAATTTCAAGAAAATTATCCAACAAATCCACTGATGATGAAGCCAACTGTGACTTCTCAATGGAACTTGAGAAACTTCACACCTTTGGACATGAATAAAATCCCAGGATACCCTCGACAAGTGACCTGGAAGTATGAAAAGTGGCTCCCTAGATTCATTGGTAGTGATGGGGAAAGAACCGACTATCAAATGAGTGATTTTTGGGCTTTATTTCAACTCCACCCTATCAGTGATGATGCAGAAGACTTGGTAATGAAACTTTTCTTTGCCACTCTACATGGAAATGCTAGAAGATGGTATGATAATCTTCCAGCCGCTAGCATCACATCTATGGACCAGTAGAAGAAACCTTTCTCATGAGTTGGGGCATGAAATTGGAAGATATCCAATTATTACTTAAAGGAATCAAATACATAAGACAAATTGAGGATGAGACTGTCAGGGCTTTTGAGATTAGGTTTCAGATGTTGCTAGACAAGATTCCTAGAAGCCATTATCCTGAAGACAAGTACCTTGTATATCTCTATACCAATGCACTTCTGGGACATTTGAGTTTCCTCCTCAACAAAAAGGGTCCAAAAACACTTAAAGAAGCGTATAACATGGCTATAAAAATTGAGGCAAATATCTCCTTGTTCAGGGAATCACATTCCTTTACCCTAGATGCCTTTAGTTTGGAGAGATTATTTTCCCTTGATATCTTTACTGAAAATTCACAAGAAAGAAGGGAACAAGTTATCAATCAACAGAATAAAAACACAATTAAGGCGTTGGAACCTAAGAAAAATGATGAAGTATCAACCTTCACTCCTCCCTCTGATGAAGCCATCCACGAGCCATTTCCTCCTACACAACAAAAGGATGATGAGGTTAGTTGCTTTCCTTTTCAGAATTTCAATGACACCTTGTTCCATGATTCAGAAATTGAAGGAGAAATGGAATCCCTGAACAAAGTAGATATTTCTTGTTGTATAATTCAAGATGAAGGGGAAATTCATGAGGATGAAACAATGATGAATGTTGAAGACACCCAAGTCCTCAGAGCTTCTGCGCAAGAAGAAACAGTAAGTTACCCTCCTCTACAAGATTTTTATGATTTTCTACTTTATGATTTGGGAAATGAGGAGGAGATGGATGAGACTTTAAAAGTTCTAAATCCATCATGCTATGATACATATAGTGACATAGTTGATATTGATGAGTTCATACATGTCGAAATACATAAATGGGACGTAATTGGTTTTGGTATGGACCCCATTTATGACATTGAGAATAATTTCCAAGTGTTTCCTTCACAGTTATCACTACATGATACTTTTGATTTTGATCAGTGGAAAAAAGGAGATGATATATTTGCCCATACTTTTCAAACACCCAAGGATGACCTAGTACCTTGTTTTCCTGATTATTTTCAGTCTTACCTTGAGGTTTTTGATAGTACTCCTCTGAGCATTTGGATTCATTCACTGAAGAATATTATCAACCACCGTTGTGCTCAATTTTTTATAAGAGTAAGGATGTTCTTTTCCTGAAGAAGAACCCTTGTGAAAACTTTCTCAAGCCACCTTCGATTACTTTACTTTGTTGTGTCTCTAGAGGTGTAGTTGGGAGATTTGTCTCTTTTATTGATTTTTCTCTAGGGAAAACCCTAGAGTCCAAGGTTTGGTTGAATTCTACAAGAATAAGTCTATCATATCAGTGTTTCAACTTTCCCTTAAGCATTTTCCATTCATCTACTAGATCCTCGTCAATCCCTTCCCACACTTCAGATTATGGGAACATCCTAGGTAGCCAGCTTGCAGACCTTTTGAGTCAGTTTTTTGAGCCTTTGAATTCTCATGATCCCTTCTTGCAGTGGATTGAGCACTTTCCATAGAGAATTGACTTGGCATGATTTTATCCCTCCCAGCCCCCTCCATGATTTAGACCTTGTGATTTTCGATGATATGATATATTCTCTAAGCCATGTTATTTTTGTGCTTAACTTATCATTGTTTTGGTTTATGATGAAGCACAAAGGCAAGTATTGTGGGACATTGATGGATTGGTTTCACTAGTCGTTTGACTACACCTAACATCCATCCAACAGGTAAGTAGGTAGGCATTTGCATTCATTTTATATACCATTTGATTGCATACTAGAGTATTTTTCTTTCACATTTGTACATATGTTTACTTTCAGTCTTTATATATATGACCTGGGGGTGATATAACCACCCCAACTGATTACTAATAGTTTTTATTGAGATCAAGAAGGTTACAGGTTATGCCAGAGATGTTGAGGTTCTCATTCTATCTACGGTGAGCACAAGTCATTGAGTTGGAGCCAGATGTTATCCCCACTTTTAGGGATACTAAGGATATTATGTCTCTATTCTCACAGGCCCTAGACATGGAGAACCAAGAGCCAAATTGACTTGAGAATGGCCCTGGAGGGCCCATCTTTTATTCCTTTCAGCGCATCCACTTTGTCAGTAATAGAAACATCCATCACCTCAGATTGGTCCTATATCTGAGATGGTTATTTCTCCATGAGGTAATGAGTTTGGGTTTCATGGTATGTGTCACTCTCATCCTCAAAAACTTTGAATATGTGCATCTAGTTATTTTTGTTTCTAACGGGTGTTTGTATCTTATACTTATCCAATTCACCATGTCTGGGGGGAATGGAAGGATGCCCTAGTAATCCTATGCCCATAGGTTTTGAGTGGCCACTGGGGGGATCCATGAAAAGTCTGTTGGAAGATTGGTTGTTGTCATTGATGTCAACCCTAGTCATGGGTTTTGGACCAGAATATTGATGAAGTTATTTGGACATGAAGGAAAATGAAAATGAAGATACAATACCCATGGATGGATAGTA
>JZKD02S0380034.1:211628-225611 GCA_000966675.3 Picea glauca
TAACTCTTATACCATTGTTAATTTCTCATTGGATATAATTGAATGGTTTAATTATAAGTTGAAAAGGTTTTAAATTGTACTTGATACTAATTCACCCCCCTCTTAGTATCAACAAAGTCATCATCCACTCCCGTCATACTTACCACTTTACATTTTTCTTCCCGCTCATCCATACCATTTCATTGGTTCGAGCATTGGGTTGGCCAATAATTTAAGGGTTTCACCTTGCCTTGTGGGAAGAAGGGGCTAAAGGCTGAGAAGGTAAAAGCAACTACTAAAGATAAAATTCTTAAAATAAAACCTAGAGATGCTTCGCCCAGGGATCCCCAAGAAAGCAGTAAAAAGCTTCTCAACAGGAAACAAGAGGGACCCATAAAATAATAAAACAATACCTAGTCAAAAGATAGGGGGTCTCATCACGAGGCATCCTATTAGGTCCATGGGCACCTAGTAGTATGACACTACTAGCATCTAGTTACCACGCTAGGGTAGTGTCACTTGGTTGCATGGCCAAGAGAAAGGGGGTTTCATCACAAGACATCTTTCTCATTTCCGTGAAATTGATTGTGGGTAACATTGCCACCACTAGTCACCACGCCAAGGCAGTGTCCCCTGATTAGCTTCTTGGAAGAAAAAATAATAAAGAATAAAGAATATGAATGGGCTTGGAAAAATTTGCATCCAGGATAGGTGCATCTCGCCTTCTACAAAGGTACCAACAGGTAAGCCTTGCAGTTCCTTGATATCACTGCACCCCTTGTTAGGACACCCCTTATCCACCTTACCCATTAACATGACTTGGATTTGATCTCTTCCGGAAACATCCCTTTTCTAGTGGACACTAGCCCAATAGGATGCACTGTCACTTCCTCCAAACTTTCCTTGCAGATTTGTATAATGTCTTTGAGCACTTGGCTGGGTAAAAGGGGTTTTATGCACATGTTTAATAAAATTGATGATTGGATGTGATTGACATTGCTATGATCCCTATGACTTATGATCCCATGGAGGGCGTATCTGTTGATGTGCAGGATCGTACCCGACGAACAAGTACCATATTGGGTAGGTACACATGGGGAGATGATCAGTTCGGACCTCCATGGGGCTGAAGAGCCCACTAGATGGATGTTGAGACCTTAGCAAGGGGAAGAGACAAGACAGAGTGTTTGCACCAGGGAAGAGCAGAACGTTCCACTAGAGGCAGCTGAGCAGACCTGTACCCAGGGGGGTTGTGCCCTCTCCACTACGATGTTGGCCTTAGTAGGCCCATGACATCACCTATGACCTCCTATGACATCATCCAATGATGTGGGAGTTTGGGAGGTAGTTGTGGCATGATTGGCATGTGTGGCAGCTTCCAGAGGCCCAAGAAGGGCTAAGGTTTTTCTCCAAGAGGCCAAATTTTCCCTAGAAAGGGATAATGTGACCCTAGAAGGATAATGTCCTTATTATTTTCTTGATTAGGGTTTCATTATGACAGTTTAATGTAAAAAAATACTATTTGGTATTTTGGCATTGCTGACATTTTGGTGACCTAATTTTTAATTGAGGTCATTGCTACTGTATAAATTGAGAGCTAAAACTCTCATTTTGGACATTATCTTTCACTCACCACTTGGTGAGGTCTGAAATTTTCGGCCCTCTTAGGGTTATTGGCTGAAATTGTGGCGCACTTGTTGAAGGAGACTTCTTTTGGTGATTTTTTTTCATTTATCTTGGTGGAAGGTTTACAATTAGGGTTTGGCTATATGAATGCTTGGTGGATGTAAGTAAATTTCTGCAAAACACTTCTTTATTGAATGGTTATGGTATTGTTTACTTGCATTTTTTTATTATAATTTGTTGTATTAAACCCTAGGTGACAAGCACATGTTGGTTTCCTTGTTTCATGTCCCTACTAAGTTAAAGAGTTGTTTCATTTTGTTGAAGTTAGATAGATCCTTTCCATAGCAACACTCTAATCATATTCTTCTAGCCTAGACATTTTTTATCTTGTCTGTGAGTCAAGGAAGGAGAAAACAGACTAAGTCCTAGGGTTTCTACACCTTAGTGAGTCGTTTTCCCTAGGGTTTAATTGATGAAGCCTTTCCTTAGAAGCACTTCATCATCAAACTCTCTTGTCCTTAGCCATAGCATCTATCCCTCAAGCTAGCCATTTTATTCTTTTCAATGAGTTGAAGAAGGAGGAGAAAGCACTACGGCCTAGGGTTTCTACACCTTAGTGAGCCTTTCTCCTCTAGGGTTTCATTGTTGAGGCCTTCATTTAGCAACACCTCAACATTTAACCCTCTTGTCTTCAGCCATATCATTTCTTGTTCAAGCTATCCACTTAAATTTGTCTTTGGAGCTAGAGAAGGAGGAAGATGCACTAAGGCCTAGGTCATATACACCTTAGTGATCTGTCTCCCCTAGGGTTTGAATTGTTGAAGCCTTGCTTTAGAAACACTTCAATATCAAAACCTCTTGTCTCTAGCCCTATCACTATCATCACGACCCTTCAACATTTGTAGCCCTTTTTTACTCCATTTTCCCTAATAAAGCATTGATCTAAGACATCCATTGTTTGAGTACCTTGATCATACATATATCCAAATACTTTGAACAATTACTAATATTTCTAACCCTACCTTATACTAACAATCACTAACCCTATTGTTGTTGTCATCTATTCATGCTATAAACATCTCTATGCAACATTTACTTATCTTTAAAGAAATTGAATGATTAGATGAAGCATTGCTCCCAGTATTGTTATATTGATTGCCATTCATTACTGCAAAATTTATTTAGCATTTATTGTGAAGTGATATTGTGTAATCATTTCTATTGTATAAACATTGATTTAATTCATCAATATTATTGCTCAATTACTTATTATCGGAAAGTCTTTGATTATATGAAGTACTAACCAGTAAGTAATCTTGCACATGTATATCTTCTTTGTTTCTTTGTCTCGAGCAGGTGCATTGTTTGGTTATTACTTATCTTTATTGGTTGATTATCCAGGACTTTTTGATTGGTGGTGACTTGTGAGGGGGGAATATTATACTTAGACTTTCAAGCTTTTGCCTTCTCAATACCTCAGGTCACCAGGGACATCTCCCGTGGGCCTTACCTCCCTAAACAGAAAGTGTTATCCCATTGAGGTGACAGTGGTGGGATAGTCTCAATTATGCAAGTTTTCCTTCCTTTCATCTGTATTTTATCTTAACTACAAACTGTGTGATAATGGGTGTTTGGAACATGTCGACATCCAAACCAAAAGCGTCATCAACCACCAGCAGGTCGTCATTGGCTCTTTCTGACCAGAGCACCTACAAGTAATGTACAAGATTTCCCCTACCCTTAAATACACTTACAATGTTTCTTTTCTTCTAGAATTCGAGATAAAGGAATTAACTCAATACGGTAGAAATGGTCATGATATTGTCAAGACCTGGTGGGGACATCCGGAAAAATTTAGAGCCGACGCTCATAGTATGTATGCCACGACGTTTTTAGATGATCATATGTTGTATGTATCCATGATGCTTTGTTTCTTGTTTGGGAAGAAGAGCCCTACACATTTCTCAGTTGAGTGCGTAGCCATCATGAATGAGGTAGTCAAGGGTTATACCTTCAATTGGGATAAAATGCTATCTGATAATTTGGCTAAGGAAATCATTGAATATAAATCAACAAAATCAAAGGGCAACCTTCTCCTTTTTACATGTCAGCATATGTTATGGATTCCATTTTCCTCATGACCCCTTTTCCCCTGATGAACTAGAGTTGGACCCTAGCCAGTTTTGAGCCAATTCATTTCTACCACTCCAAATTATGGGAGGCGAACACCAAAGATTTATTTTATGAAATTTGTCACAATGCTCTAGTGCCTATTCATATAGATATTTATGGTCACCCGCCACCCCGGATTTCATAAAGGATTATGGGGAACTTAGAAACACTCACAAACTGGTTCATTGAGGAGAAATTATCCTATATCAAAGTATTTGGTTGTTTTGTTCCTCCTCATTCCCTTCCATAATTTTTATCCGACAGGTTGGTGTGCAGAGAAGTGGCATACTAGACCGTAGCAGGAGGTATCAGGAAGGAGTTGAAAGTAGCTCAAAAAAATGTTTGGCCAACTTTCCCCAATCAAGTTGGCATGTTCACACTATTAGACTTCACTCATTCTAAATTTGAGGTCACGGCCCTGGAAGATGTCAAATTAGTTGACATCGAGTTCAAGAAGCATGATCCGCATAAGATAGTGGAAAATCATTTGGCTCAATTTAACATGAAGCGATACATCCATGATAATTTGCCTTATGACAAAATGTTCAGGGGAGTTAGATCTTATGAGGAAGTCTGAAGTAGATTCCAAACTCTGCCTCCTAACCAACAAGCTGGTTTCCTCAGTTTTCAAAAACATAGAAGAAACAGTTTACCAAATATATTGTAAGGAGATTCAAAACCCACACCTCCTTCATAGGAAGCTAGACCTAGAGGTTCTGAGCCAAGTTGAGCCACTAGGAACAAAGTTGAGGAATTCCCAAAAGCCCCGAAGTGTTATTTCATGAAAATAAGAGCATCACTATCAGGACTAAATGATCCACAGGTGTTAGCTCGGTTCAAAGACTTCATGAATCTGGGACAATTTGTTCCTCATTCAACACCAGCTACTCTTATTGGCACCCCAAATACAACAGGACAAGAACCTTCCATAGAAATTATTTCTCCCATTACATCATTAATCCATTTATAGACTAGCTTCAAAAATCCTAGTTCTGAACTCACTTTTGTAAGTGATCTTACTCATATCTTGCCTGAAGAGATGCCTACCTCAAATTTCCTTTTCAGCAAGAATTGAAAATCCATCGTAAGAAGAGAATCTCACCAAAAGGATGGAGTAGTCACTAAAAGGAAAATATTGGTGTGTGATGGGAAAGACCAAGATGGTCCTGAGTTTGCGAAAGAAGTTGCAGGTTCATTAGGGGATTTTTCCACTGCCAATCAATGGTCAGTAGACAATTTAACCGAACAACTACGATAGAAATGCCCCTTGGTAGAACAATTGAAAAATGAGATATGCAGTACAGAACAAATTGTTAGAAGCAGGATGAACCAGGACATTGAACAAATTAGGGCTAGTCATCAGCATCAAATTAAGGAGTGGCAAGATAACTTTGAGCTTCTCTACTAGAGTTCAAAGACCAACAAAGGATTGATCACTCAGTGTGACAATTTAATTGAGCAGTTGCAGACTAGATTGACCCTAACATAGACCACAACAATAGACATTTAGGCCTTCAAAACATAAGCATCAAAAATCAATGAGAGGATGGAATTTGCCCAGCAAGAACTCTATCAAAAAGTAGATTCTATTCAGAAATGCTATCAGGTAGTAGACCTTTTTCTAAAAGATATTTATGTCAAGGAAAAAGAGGCCTACGCAACTCGGTCTAAGTTTCAAGAGGTTCTCATATGGAAGCAAAAACTTAATGCCCCTGGTCTTACCCTTCTCTCTCATTCTAAACAAGTAAGACGCGAAATGGCCCTAAAATCCTGGGAAACAGATCTGGAAGAAGGAAAGAAACTTGCCAGAGATGTAAAAGACGCTTGTCTAGAGGCATTATCTTCAATAAATAAAAGTTTATTGAGTTCGAAGGGAATAATATCTCGGAGGCATCGGAGGAGATTGAGATAGAAATGAACCAGCAAAKCTASGAAAAGAACAAGGAAAACACTGAGGCAACCATCCAAGAGATGTGCCAGATTGATCTACTTAAAATCAATGAATGGTTGGTTAATCCAAGTTCACAGTTTCAGGTCACARTCCAAGAAGTGAACAAGATCCAGGAGAAGTTTCCCCAAATACAAAAGAAGATGTTTTCCTTTGAATTGAAATAAATGAATGAGCCTTCAAGATTCGTGGTAGCATTGATGGACATSTGTACCCAATTCATCGAACAGGGAAAAGTGAGTGTAGCTGGGAGCAAATGAAAARGCATGCACAACATCCACTTTCTCCACCCACTCTACCTTTCATCCTCTAACCATCAMTTAACCTATCTATCCCTACCACYCGCATTCTTGCATCCACCAATCCCACCTCCTTATTGGAAACWTGTTCCCCCATTCATTATTTTTGTGAAAAATTACTCTTCCATGTAACCATTAGCCATCCCATAATGAGCCAATGCTAAGATATTTATCTAATTATTCCCCCCATGTCTTCAACTACAATTCCTTATCCCAGTGAATGCATCCGAAGGGACAGATGGTAACGAGATCAAATGGAAAAGATAGTAAGCCAAATGATTATGGTGGCCTTAATGGAAATGCATACCTGACTCAAATATCAAAGGCAAACAAGTGCATCTACAAGAAGACGAAGAGATAGAGGAAGCACCAACAAAATTCAACAATATTTTCATGATGTTATTTTATTCGGATGTATTCTATATTTAGTCATATATTGTGAGAAGTCCAATGATTTTCAGTAGTGATAAATTTTGTATAAATAGATAGATTTTAGATCTATTCGAGGCTTCTTCTTGTCGAATGTAAAAGAGAAACTCTTTTTGAGTATTAATACAAGTGAAGACAGATATTCTAAGTTTCGTTCAATTTGAATTATGTGTTTCCTCTATGTTTCTGTAATTCTTGAAGAGTGAATGATTTCAATTTAGTACGACATCTATTGTGATCATAATATATCAGTGGTTCATTCAGTAACAGTTTTTCCTATGTTATTACTGTGAGTAAAACGAGACCTATGATTTGTGTGAATTACTGCATTTTTATATCTTGTTCAAGGGTGCATCTTCTACTGTTCTTATATTGTAAACAAGATGAGACTTATCTATCATTGATACCTGACTTTGTTTTAACAGTTTTGTAAATATTTCTACATCATTTGACATTATAATTGTGACTCGGATAACAAGATACAATGTCTGTACTCTCTTATCATTAATTTCTTTTAAAGATTATTTATCATAAAACTGAAGGTAGAAAAAAGCACTTATAAAAACATTTATTTTAAAACCTTTGATGCTTGACATTATTCTTTGATCCTTAGAATCAATCTCGGGAACAACACAAGGTATGAACATTGGAAAATAATGCTATGATTTCACCCATCACCCTACCAATCACATTGGGATTTGGTATAACAAATGCTTAGTTTTTAGGGTGCCACATGGCCATCCCATACCAAACTTTTAATCGAATTAAGTGGTCAAGTGCATGCATGTGATGCTCAACATTATCAGCCTTCAATCTAATCCAACAATTGTAGTTGATGCTTGATTCTACAATGAATTTTCCCTACATTGTGTCATCATTTTCACTTTCCATTTCTATCAAATCATTGTTAGAATTTACCTCTTCAACTCCTCCTTTAAAGATGAGGGTTCAATGTGCTATTTATTTCATGGTTTCAATCAAACATTACACAGTTAATGTTTTTAGGTCATAGATTGGGAGATTATGCATATTCTTGAAATTGATTCTCCCTTGTCGATTTTGAGTACTTATTCATTATAGATTAAAGTTGAGCTCAGTAACATACCTCAATATCTCTCACAAAGTGTGTTGGAAATCAGTTTTCTATCAATTTTCATGGGTTTCAATCCAATAAACAAATGGACAATAAATAGGTTGAACATCCTATCTATGATTGAATAAAGGTAAGCCTAATAACCTATTGATTTCCTAATTTGTTTGAGTATTTTTCATGCTCGAGTAAAGTTTTCCATGGGTGTCCCAATACTTTAGCACAAGTTTTTATGGTCAATTAGGGCTGCAAAAGGATGTTTTCAAAAAAAATTTAGAGAAATAAAATGGTTGTAGCAAATATTTTCTACAACAACAACTTTTACCCCAAGAAACAAGCCAACAACTTTCCCAACAATAGCCAATATCAAGTAGATAAACAATAGCAACTTCCCAACTATTCTTAGGGGTAGAAGAGTGAGAAATTAAGCTTGAAAGAGAGAGCTTGCAACAGCCATAATGACTATAGCATAAGTTTGTAACAACATAAATATATCCTTGACTAATAAAAATACCATAGTGGCTCAAGAAATCTATTAAGGAAAATAATTGATTCCACTTCGAACAAATTCAATATCTTGTAAAATCGTGCATTCCAATACAAGTAATTTATTTATCCAATGCAAAAAATGATTAGTTCCTTTCCAATGGGTTATCAAGTCATGGGTTTAAGGCTAGGTTTGCAACTCCTCTAGGGGTGTAAGCCCTTTTACTCCCTAGAGCATGCAAGACTTAGAAGAGTAAATCTATGACGGTGTATGCCCTTGTACTTCTCCTAGAAACCCTTGAAAAATGACTTGTCCAATAAAAATAAAATGAACTTGGTGGAGGGTGTATGCCCTTATAATCCTCCAAGGGTGTTAAGACAAGAATAACTTGAAACAAGTAGAAATTACTAACAATTGCAGAAAATTCCTTACCAATTTCAAAAAAAATAGCAAGACCAAAACTCACTTTTACCAAGAAAAATTCATTCACATGCCAAGACAAGTCTTCAAGAAAGGTAGCACACCACTTTATCTCCACAATAGAAATGAAAACATCCAAATAATTTCACAAGAGAGAGAGAGAGAGAGAGAGAGAGAGAGAGAGAGAAAGAGATGTGCCTACACTGAAACATCAAACAGTAAAATCTAGGGTGGGTCACTCGCCCTTTGTTCGTATAATTAAAATCCAAAGTTAACAACTAATTTAAAAAAGAAAAATTTTCGGTTTTTTTTAATATAATATGATGAAAATGAAACATGTAAATCAATAATACAAGTAGAGAAAAATGAAAATGGTAAATGAAATGCAACAAAACTACCATAAGCAATCAAGATGCAAATGCAAGAAAGCAAGATAACCTAACTACTTACCTGGGGCCCTTGGGCCTTGAAGATCAGGTCATGAAAATGTCGGGTGAAGTCGTACAACTAGTGCAACCACCTACTAAGTATCTCCCTTGGGTGTTTTCCCCTATGATTAATTATAAAATATATCATTGAAAAATTAAGCACATAATGATCATGAATATGAATAAGCCTATAATATATCATAGAACATAACTAATGGAGGTGAGTGGGAGGGATAAAATTCTGTCGGAAAGAATTACAACATGTTTGATCCACCCAACGTTGAAGAGGGATACCATGTATAGATGATGGCTCATATTATTCCTTGTTAGAATGACCACTGCTTCCCGAAGACTAAGAGGAAATGAAATATTGGAAGAAAATCGTACAGCTTCCCAAGGAGGAAGATAGGAGGCAGGGGATAGCTTCATGTCGGGAGAAAGAAAATTGTTTCCTCTTGATTTGCAAATCACTGCAAAAATACCCAAGATGAAGATATTGTTACTTCGTAGAGTGAGTTTCTGATCATTCTGGGTTGGCCACAATCTTATCTTCATCAAGATTTGAGCACGATGGAAGAAACATTTCACCGCATAATGAATTTGAGTGCTCAAAAGGATACACATCACAACTCTAAAAATATGCTTGAAAATCATCATGAGTACATTGCGACAATTCATCCTTGAATGGATAAGACCAATCCATACTCAAGTTATCATCAAGATTCCAAATAACTAGATGATCCATGTACGAAAGACAACCTTCCAAAGGAAATACTTGTGTACTCCTTATCAAAATATTTCCCTCAATGTCATAGATGGGATCCCCATCAAAACAAAAAAAATCAATGCCCATACATGCCTTCCAACATGTATGGAATCATCAATGTTCTCAATCACATTATTACAAAAAGGGTTTATTGCATCCAAGGGTTCCTCTGGAACTTCTTCACTTCCAAAATCATGGAATAAAGTATCATTAAAATTTTTGAAAGGATTATAACTTACTATGTTCTCTTCTTGATGTGCAGGAGGAACAGAGGCTTGGATGTCTTCATCAAATGGAAGGGAAGACAAAATAAATTCATCTTCATGAGAATCCTCTTCATGGATCAAGTCATTCGAGGGCTTGACACATTCATGAGGTATCTCATGTTCTTCTTCCTGAAGACTGACTTCTTCAATCAAGCCTTCAAGGCGCAATTCATGCTCCTCTTTGAGGGGTTGATAAACCTCTTGACAACCCTTTTTTGTGATACTAACCACTCCAAGAGGAATATGAATCAGGAAAAATTCATCTCCATTAAGTGGGAACATGGATACAAATGTCTCTTCCGGATCTTCAACATGAGAAACTTCATTGGGATATTCTTGGTAACTTTATTCATAGATTTGTTCTTCAAGCATCTCTTCATCTGCAAGGGCTTGTTATTTGGTAGGTTCTTGAGATAACCCTTTTAAAATATTCATTAGATGTTGAGCGACTTCATCAACAACTTTTTATTTTTCCATCTATAAAAGTTTCTTCTTGATATGACAAGCTCTCGGAAAGGGTTCACCCCATGGTGCCATAATTCCATTGCCTGAAATGACACCTCAATGGAGTCACCAGATGAGCTCAAGGATCATCAAAATATGGAAAGGGTAATTAGGGAAAGGTGGGTTCTTGGGTTGTGGAGTCACTAGATGAGATTTAGAAAGTTCATCAAAGGGGGTGAGGGAACTTCCCTCAAGTGGAGTCGCCAGGAAAACTAGGAAAGACTTTGGGATAGCTTGCCAATATGTCATTAGGGAATGAAAGAAGATTCAAAATCCTCCCCAACAACAATGCCAAAATGTTATCGCATAAATTGTAGGTTGGAAAAATCCTGACCCAGTCCACAAGATGGCATGAACTATGAAAATACCTACCCAATGTCACTTTAGATAGGTACTCCCCTCACTTTGGAGATGATGGAATCACCTCAAAGGAGGAATCTTGGGTGACCCTAGGGGGATTGAGAAAGAGGATGAACATATTTTGAGAGGAACCCCTTAGGTTAATGATGGAAGAAGTATGAGTGCTTGTAATATAGTCTTGATGATGGTAAATGGTTTCCAAATATTTAAGTACCTGTACCAAAGTGTTAAACTTGCCCGAGACAAGACAAATGACTGAGATACAAGATCAAAGATCAAAGAGACAAGCAATTGAAACTTCTTGTCCTAAATTACAACAGTAAACAAATGTATATATCAGCAATGAAATTAATTATTTACCACAAAAATAACCATCAAAAGCATTAAATATCTATTGGGGGAGGAAGCACTAAACAAGTAGATGAATTCCCAATACTTTAGCACAAGTTTTGATGGTGAATTAGGGTTGCAAAGGGATGTTTTCAGATATTTTTCAGAGAAGCTAAATGGCTGTAGAAAATATTTTCTACAGCATGAATTTTTTCCCCAAGAAACTAGCCAACAACTTTCCCAACAATAGCTAATATCAAGTAGATAAACAATAGCAACTTGCCAACTATTCTCAGCGGTATAAGAGTGAGAAATTAAGATTGAAAGAGAGAGTTTGCAGCAGCCCTAATGACTATAGCATAAATTTGTAACAACACCAATATATCCTTGACTAATCAAAATACTCTAGTGTTTCAAGCAAGCTATTAAGGAAAATAATTTATTCCACTTCGAACAAATTCAATATTTCATAAAATCACGCATTCCAATACAAGTAATTTATTTAGCCAATGAAAAAAAAGAATAGTTCCTTTCCAATGGGTTATGGATTCTTGGGTTTAAGGCTAAGTTTTCAACTCCTCTAAGGGTGTAAGACCTTTTACTCCCTAGAGTATGCAAGACCTAGAAGAGTAAATCTAGGAGGGTGTACGCCCTTGTACTTCTCCTAGCAACCCTTGAAATATGACTTCTCCAATAAAAAATAAAATGAAATTGGTGGAGGGTGTATGCCCTTATAATCCTCCAAGGGTTTCAAGACAATAATGACTTGAAACAAGAAGAAATTACTAACAATTACAAAAAATTCTTTACCAATTAAAAAAAATAAATAGAAAGACCAAAACCCTCTTTTACCAAGAAAATTTCATTCACATGCCAAGACAAGTCTCCAAGAAAGATAGTGCACCACTTTATCTCCACAATATACAAGAAAGCATCCAGATAATTGCATGAGAGAGAGAGAGAGAGAGAGAGAGAGAGAGAGAGAGAGAGAGAGAGAGAGAGATTTATTTTCCTACACTAAAACATCAAACCGTAAAATCTAGGGTGGCTCACTCACCCTTTGTTCATATAATAAAAAATCCAAAATTGACAACTAATCTAGAAAATAATTTTTTGCATTTTTTTTTATATAATATGATGAAAGTGAAATATGTAAATAAATTGTACAAGTAGAGAAAATGAAAATGATAAATGAAATGCAACTAAACTACCATAAGCAATCAAGATGCAAATGCAAGAAAGCAAGATGACCTACCTACTTACCTGGGTCCTTGAAGATTAGGTCTTGAAAATGTTAGGTGAAGTCGTACAACCAATGCAACCACCTGCTCAATATCTCTCGCAGGTGATTTCCCCTATGCTTAATTATAAAATATATCAAGGACAAGTTAAGAACATAATGATCATGAATATAAATAATCCTATAATTAATCATAGGAAACAATTCATGGAGTTGGGTGGGAAGGAGAAAATCCTGCCGGAAAGAATGACCACATGTTTGATCCACCCAATGTTGAAGAGGGCTACCATGTATGGATGATGGCTCATTTTATTCCTTTTTATCATGACCACTATTTTCGTAAGACTGAGAAGAAAACATAGATTGGAATAAAATCGTATGACTGCCCAAAGAGGAAGATTGGAGGTAAGGGATAGCCTCATGTCCAGAGAAAGAAAATAGTTTCCTCTTCATTTGCAAATCCCTACAAAAATCCCCAAGATGAAGATATTTTTTCTTTGTATAGTGAGTCTCTCATTGTTCTGGGTTGGCCATAGTCTTATCTTCATCAAGATTTGAGCACAATGGAAGATGAAAATTTTCACCGCATAATGAAGCTGAATGCTCAAAAGGATACACATCACAACTCTCAAAACATGACCAAAAATCATTATGAGTACATCACATCATGACAAGTCATACTTGAATGGATGATACCAATCCATACTCAAGTTATCATCATGATGAAAAATAATTGGATGATCCATGTATGAAAGACAACCTTCCAAAGGAAAGACTTTTGTAATCCTTATCTAAAAATTTCCCTCAATGTCATAGATGGGATCCCCAACAAAACCAAAAAAATCAACATCCCATGCATGCCTTCCAACATGTATGAAATCATCAATGTTCTCAATCACATTATTACACAAAGGGTCTATTGCATCCAAGAGTTCCTTTGGCACTTCTTCACTTCTAAAATCATGCAATAAAGTATCATAAATTTTTTTGAAAGGATTATAACTTACCATGTTCTCTTCTTGATGTGTGGGAAGAATGGAGGCATGGATGTCTTCATAAAATGGAATGGAAGACATAATCACGTCATCTTCACAAGGATCCTCTTCATGGATTAATTCATTATAGGGCTTGACACATTCACGAGGTATCTCATTTTATTCTTCCTCAAGACTCGCTTCTTCAATCAAGCCTTCAAGGGGCAATTTGTGTTATTCTTCGAGGGGTTGGTAAACCTCTCGACAATCCTTTTTCTTGATACTAACCACTCCAAGAGGAATATGAGGTAGGAAAAATCCATCTCCATTAAGTGGGAACATGGATATGAATGTCTCATCTGGATCTTCAACAAGAGAAACTTCATTGGGATCTTCTTGGTAACTTTCTTCATAGATTTTTTCTTCAATCATCTTGTCATATACAAGGGCTTATTCTTTGGTAGGTTCTTGAGATAACCCTTTTAAAATATTCATCAAATGATAAGCGACTGCATGAACAACTTTTTATTTTTCCATCTATAAAATTATCTTCGAGGTATGACAAGATCTAGGAAAGGGTTCACCCCATGGTGCCATAATTCTATTGCGTGAAATGACACCTCAATGGAGTCGCTAGATGAGCTCAAGGATCATCAAAATATGGA
>JZKD02S0380034.1:225693-259485 GCA_000966675.3 Picea glauca
TAATTTCCCCCCATTGGAGTCGCCAGGAAAACTAGGAAAGGCTTTGGGATAGCTTTCCAAGATATTGTTAAGGAACGAAAAAGGATTCAAAATCTTCCCCAACAACAATACCAAAATGTTATCGCAAAAATTTTAGGTTGATAAAAGCCCGACCCAATCCACAAGATGGCGAGAACTATGGAATACCTACCCAATTTCACCTTAGATAGGTACTCCCCTTCTTTAGAAATGATGAAATCACCTCAAGGGGGGGATATCAGGTGACCCTAGGGGGATTGAGATGGAGGATGAAGAGATTTTGAGAGGAACCCATTAGGTCAATTATGGAAGAAGTATGAGGGCTTGAAATGATCTTGATGATGGTAAATGGTTTCCAGAGATTTGAGTACCTGCACCAAAGTGTTAAACATGCCCGAGACAAGACAAATGATCAAGATACAAGCTCAAATATCAAATAGAAAATCAGGTGAAGCTTGTTTTCCTAAATTACAGAACTAAACAAATGTATATATCAACAATGAAATTAATGATTTACCGCAGAAATAACCATCAAAAGAATTAAATATTTATTGGGGGAGGAAGCACTAAACAAGTATATGAATTCTCAATACTTTAGAACAAGTTTTTATGGTGAATTAGGGTTGCAAAAGGATGTTTTCAATGATTTTTTAGAGCATCCAAATGGCTGTAGAGAATATTTTCTACAGCAACAACTTTTACCCCAAGAAACTAGCCAACAACTTTCCCAACAATAGCCAATATCAAGTAGATAAAAAATAACAACTTGCCAACTATTCTCAATGGTAAAAGAGTGAGAAATTAAGCTTGAAAGAGATATTTTGAAACAGTCCTAATGGTTGTAGCATAATTTTGTAATAGCAACAAGATATCCTTGACCAATCAAAACACCCTAGTGGCTCAAGAAAGCTATTAAGGAAAATAATTTATTCCACTTCGAACAAATTCAATATCTCATAAAATCACGCATTCTAATGCAAGTAATTTATTTCTCCAATGCAAAAAACAATTAGTGCCTTTCCAATGGGCTATGGATTATTGGGTTTAAGGCTAGGTTTTCAAATCCTCTAGGGGTGTAATCCCTTTTACTCCCTAGAGTATGCAAGACCTAGAAGAGTAAATATAGGAGTGTGTACGCCCTTGTACTTATCCTAGAAACCCTTGAAAAATGACTTGTCCAATAACAAATAAAATGAACTTGGTGGAGGATGTATTCCCTTATACTCCTCCAAGGATTTTAAGACAAGAATAACTTGAAACAAGAACAAATTACTAACAATTGCAGAAAATTCCTTACCAATTTTAAAAAAAAAATAGAAAGACCAAAACCCTCTTTTACCAAGCAAAATTCATTCACATGCCAAGACAAGTCTCCAACAAAAGGTAGCACACCACTTTATCTCTACAGTAGACATGAAAACATCCAAATAATTTCACAAGAGAGAGGGATTGATTTTCCCAAGTAGGGCGAAAATTTCAGGCAAGAGTATCTTTACTCCAGAGAGATTAAGTTGTGAAAATGAAATGATCTTGTCCTTTATTTATACAAGGAATAAAAATTAATGTTGTTCCACATTAATTAGGGTAAAAAAAAATCAAGAGGATGACCCCCCTTAATTTCCCCTTTACAATTAAAAATTAGATTTTTACATGAAAAATAAACCCTAGAAGGTGATGGCATGCCCCTAAGGGGTGATGTTTTGACTCTTTTGACAAATAATTGAGTGATTTGAGGAGGGATTGGGCCTCCAAAGGCCATGCGTCGTCATGTTGTGCATCCTCCATCCATATACCATGTCAAGTCACCTTCCAAACTTCACCATTGTTATCAAAACCCTAGCCTCATCAAGACGTCAAGCCCAAAAGTGAAACTCTTTAGCCTCCAAAGGAAAATTGTTGGGCTACTAGGGGCTAGGTGAGGTCCTCCAAGGTATCTTCCTTTTCCTTAAAAGGAAAATTTCATCTTCCGTCTTTCCCAAAGTTCTGGGCTATGGCATCCAATTGGTGGGCTTCCTACCCTAATGAAGGCCCAAGTTGGGCTTGTTCCTCCAAAATGTCCATCAAACAAGGCCCTGCAAAGATAGACAAGTGTGCCCTCCAAGGATCTCAAGTCAAATGTATCATTGCAAGTAAAATCACATTTAATACAAGAGCCACCTAAATATGTGCATCAAAACTACCTTATCAAATTAAACAAGTGATCAAGGACCCTATGCAATTTTCCAACTTTAGGTATGGGAGGGTTGACAAGGTGACCTATTGGGTGAGTCGTTCCTTAAGTCAAGGAGTGTTTCTTAGGTGGACCCCTCTCTTAGTCATGTAAAGGATATGAGGTGGATGGGGGTAAGACTTTTTGGCATGGGGTTCATGAAATACAAGGGTTTGTAGTGTCTCATTTATGGGTTCCTTTGTAGAGGGTGTGTTTCACCTTTGTTTCCAATGCATCCTTTTTCCAAGCCCATTCCTTTGCCATTAATTAATTAAAGTGAAGAACAGTTGGGCACTCCAAATGGGTAACATAAGACTTGGGAGGTAGTACCACAATGTCACTTGAAGCCAGAAATATAAAGAGTTCCATAGGGGTAAAGAAAATGTTGTAACGCACTTGTGTAGATCCCTCAACAAGTGGGACGTCTATATAATATGAAATTGTTTCTTGCAAGTATTTGATTTGGTTTTTAGGAGAGACATTTCATCGTTCTCAAGACCTCCCTGGGAGAGAATCTAGGGGGCTATAGTTTTGGATTTTATCTTTTTCCAACTACATTCCTTTTGGGCCTTCAACCCCTTCTTCCCATGAAATGAGGTACAATCCCTTATTCGATCACTACACTCGAAAATCCTGAAAGATAACGAGATGAAAAGGATGAAGTGTGAAAAATGATAAGTATGATCAAGAACGACAATGTCTCATTAATGGGACCTTCCAGTAGCAAACCCATCCCCAAGTGTGACCACTTACTAGGGCACATTGTCAACCACCAAGGTGAAACAGGCAAAAGAGCATAATTTCCAAGCAGACGTTCTATAATCAAAAGTAGCTTTAAATGTAACATACTCAAATGCCTCAAGTATTAAAGTGACACTTACCACAATACCTGACTTGTACCTCATGTAGCAAGATTCATTGTCTTCCGGAAGCACGCTTATTTGTTGAATGCCATAGTAATGAAACGAAGATGTGTTGTGGTGAAGTGGGTCTCTTTATGTGCATATGGATAATGTCAGTCGTTTGTCTCTCAGAACTCCATGTCTACAACTTGAGGGACTCAAGACATCATCTCCTTAGTTATCCCTAGAAATGGGGGATAACGAACCTCTTTCATTATTTAGTTTTTCTTCAAATACAACAATCTAAAAATAAGTATGCACTAAACCTTTTTCATTGATTTCACATGGAAGACTGTGAGTCCACCCCTACACTTTATTAGTGAAGTGTCATACTTTCTGCCAAATGTTCAACTCCTAAGGTTGATCCCACTTTGTATAGATAGTTGGAAGGAAGTGTTTTGTTCTAGACCCATACTCAACCAAACCTTTCCTTTTTTCTTGGTTTAGTCTCCTACTACATGCAAGATCCGCATGAGATTCATTGGAAGCATGAAGGTAGCAAAGCATATCCTTCGCTACATCGAGGGTACTTCGTAGTTTGGCATAGAGTATACTTCTTGGAGATCCTCTTCTTTAATGTGCTTTACATATTTATATTGGGAAACTAATGTTGATAGTTATCAAAATTCTACTTATGGTTACAATTTGAACCTTGGTTTGGGTCCTGTCACTTGGTCCAACAAAAAGGAGCATGCAATGGCTCTTAATTCCACAAAGAAAGAGTATCGATGTGTTGTTAATGCTAGTTGAGAAGTTTATTGGATTCGACAATTGCTCACAAAGTTTGATTTCACTCAAGACCAACCTACAACTCTTTGGTGCAACAATCAAATTGACATCAACATTTCCTACAATCTAGTTGAGCACCAATGTACCAAACAGATTGAAGTTCATATGCACTACATACGACAACTCATTCATGGTCAATTCCTTGACTTTCAATTTTGTCATTCAAAAGATCAAATCACATATATTTTCATATATACATTCACCAAGACAAGATCGTTCACCGTCGATCCTTGCTAGGAGTGAAGGAAGTTGTCTTTATGGGGGAATAGAGTGTATATCCTCCTTCCTCCCCCTCAAATCCAAGTCAATCCTATGGGGGGGTGTTGGAACATAATTATATTCAAATTGTTTAATGATTTGTTCACATGAAAATAAAGTAATTATGCACATTAAATAAATTGTAATTATCCATTGCATAGATACATTGAATTATACATTTAATAAATTGTAGTTATGCATTGAATCTTTGACTTACTGGTTTAGTGAACTAGAAATAAAAAGAAATTTGCATATATTTTGCATGCAAACATTTTCTCTATAAATAAAAAACTTGGGTCCTCAATGTACAAGCTAAAGAATTTTGAGAGAAATAAATGAGCATAACTCATTGCTCCATGAATGTTTCCCTTTCAATGGTTTTACCACATATATCCCATGTTAATTTGTTTTTTTCCTATGATCATGTTCTCATGTACATTTTCTCACACCTAAAACCTTAAATCCCCATTTAGTCTTTTCACAAATCTAAAAGTTGGACCACTCTTACTTTTCCCCAACTCAATTTGTTGAAAAGCTTCTCAGGGCCATAATGTCACTAGTCATGCCCTAAAAGGAAAGTACTATCCATATGACATATCTCATCAACATAGTTGGTATCCACCATTGAAAATGACCATAGTCTCTTCTATAATAAAACTTCTTCCAATCATGTCCACTTCCTTATAAGAGAAAATGGTAGGTTTCATGACTTGAAAAGTGAACATATCATCGAAGGCTAAATAGTATTTATTAATAGGTTTCATTACTTGAGAATTAAACATATTATCAAAAGATAAATATCATTTTAGAGTGTACAATTACATTTGTCAAAATAAGGGATTTGTTGTATATCATTAAATTTCAATCCCTACTATAATCTACAAGACTAGAAGTTATAGGCCAATTTTATAATGCACTTACAATAAATCATTTTCTAAAACAATCAAATTTCATAAATGGAAACCAAATGTTAATACCAGATTTTATTTGAAGAGAACAAATTTTATTGTTGTCAAATTTTAACTACGATGCAAAAAGAAACACGAAGCAAGTTCTTTCAAAATTTAGAATTCCAATATGTAGTTGAGTAAGCAACATTCAAATAAATTAACTATTGATACAAAATTGTAAAAAATTGTTCGAAGGAAGCAATGAAAATTGGCTTGACCATTAAATGATAACATAAGATACTACTAAGAATAGAAATTTCCACTTCTAAGGTTCTCTAGTGCACCTTAGGAATATAATTAGGTTGTTCGAAGGAAGCAGTGAAAATTGGCTTGACCATTAAATGAGAACATAAGATACTACTAAGAATAGAAATTTCCACTTCTAAGGTTCTCTAGTGCACCTTAGGAATATAATTAGGAACTTTCTTTTGCCAATTATTTTTTTTTTAAAGAGGATACCCAAGTGAGACATCACCATGTAATTGTCTCTAAGGATTTGAGATATGTCTAGGTATCATCAAAATTGGCAAGTTTAAGAGGATACCCAAGTGAGACATCACTATGTAATTGTCTCTAAGGATTTGACATATGTCTAGGTATCATCAAAATTGGCAAGTTTAAGAGGATAACCAAGTGAGACATCACCATGTAATTGCCTCTAAGGATTTGAGATATGTCGAGGTATCATCAAAATTGGAAAGTTATCTATATGCATTTGACAAGTGCATACACTAATAGTTTCAACTATAGATAGATTTTTTATTTATTAACATAGTTTGAACCATTAATCAATGGAATGTTTACAATTTTCTAACTAGAAAATATAAGGCATCAATCATAACAACACCACCACCATAGGCATGGATCCTAAGATTGGACAATATAAGGCATCAACCCTAAAAAAAACACCGCCACAAGCATGGATCCTAATATTGGCCCCTCCGCCCTCTCACAAGATACTTTTTAGCCTCATGTTCAAGCCCCCAACTTATTGGCTCCACACCATAACTAAGCTCCATCCTTTATCCCATGTCACCACTTTCTTGTAATAATTTGTAGGTTTCCTCCACACTCAAGTTTGACCCATTATATATTATGGATTCCTTGGCTCCACTAAGGTTTATCCCATCCCATCTCATGTCCTTACCCCAACAAAAGAAAATAGATGTTCAAATTTTCCCTCACACAGGGTGTTCAAAATAGAACCTTGATGGATATCTCCCCTCCAAATATCAATTGGTATCAAAGGATCCAATCGTGTCCATGTTCGTAGAATCTAATGTCATATACCAAGCAAAACAATTTATAAGTAATGGGTTAATTTATAGATTCAATGCACTATGACCAAAACTCACATAATTGCATGCATGCATTTCCACAACTTGGAAACTCAAAATCAAGGAGGAAACCTTCATCTATCCCTACACGAAAGGATTTTTCAACATTGAATTCAATCTAGTTGAGGATAAGGGCCTCATCTTCAACTCTGGTCCTTGGTTTTGGAAAAATCTAGGCTTTGCATGAAACCCTAGACCCAACTTTCAACCCTTCCTCAAACACTCTTTTCTCCACCTACATATCAATAAGGTTTCCCAGTCCTCCTCTACAATTTTGGTGCTTCAACTCCCTAAATTCTATTGGAAACACGCTTGGTGAAATTCTACAACATAGAAGTGGAAAGGAAACATATCACCACATAAACATTAATATACATCGATATGTATTTCAACAAAGGGTTTCTAGAAGAAATTGAGTTGGTTACAAAGAAGCATGTCTAAATGCAACTTTTGGACTTTAAAAATGTTTCCTTCCAATGCAATACTACTTTAAAATTGACCACATAGCAGCCCATTGTCCTAAATATAGCAAGGTAGGTCATCCCATTATGAATTCCCACACGAATCCCACTTATTAGTTTGAGTGAAAAAGAAGAGCAACATTTAGTCAGCAAGGATTCTCCTCCAAGCAATCCTCCACCCACCCCACCCCAAGACCCCGAATTATGTCAATCAAAATCCTTCTCAATAGACTTAAAGGGTGAAGGGACATCCCAAATCTCTCTCAAGATTTTAGAAGTACCATTACACAAAGAATTAAAACCACTGAACCCTTCCCAAGTACTCAAATATGCCTCTCCATTGTAGGCTCCTCCTCAATGTTCAAAGGAATTAGAAATTCTAGAAACAAATACACAAGAAAAGAAACATAGTCCTCCCTTTAAGATGACTCTCCACAATATGATCCTCCTCAATGTTAAAAGTAATTAGCAAATCTAGAAAGAAATCTACAATACAAGAAACCTAACCCTACCTTTGTAAAAGAGAAAAAGTTGCTTCCTTCTTTGCACACTAGCATTGGTGTCTTCCCCTCTCTTCTTGAAAAAGGAAGCATAAATTTGGGTTGAAATTGCAACTAAAGAAGAGGACACCAATTTGGACTCCACGTAATCTCTTTAGGAAGAGGAAGGATAAAGTTCAAAAAAAAAAAAAAAAAGTGGGGAGTCACAATATCTAGTAACACCACTCCAAGAACCAAGGGTGGCAAGTGTTGTAGGACCATTCTTGATCTTGAAGGAAACCAAGAAACAAGTTTCACTTGGGGATTAGGTGAGGCCACCAACAATCAAGCATAGACATCAACACTAATTCAAGGGATCACAATTATTAAGGAGATATGGATTAAGCAAATCATTGTGGTTGGGGAATATACAGTGATAATACATCATATGCATTACCAATCAACTGCACATGACATTCAACTAAGAAGGTTCATTAATAGAGCTCAAAGACTTGAAAAAATATATGAATCCTTTGAATACTATCAAGTATTGAGACACTATAATTCCTCTGCAAATCTACAAGCAAGGTCAATAATAAAATGGGAATGATAAGTGTAAATGGTGGAGATCCATTCCAAGCCCACCTCCCATGAAATATATATTAACCACAATGCTAAGGTCAATGAATACACACTCAATATACCAATGGAAAGTAAATGGGATTTAAAGCCCCTTCAATTCCACATACTCCCACACACTTCTTCACTAGTGGTATCATTATTCAACTATGGGAGGATGGGATGGCATATGTCACATGGTTTTATGTGTTGATCGGTGTGGTAATTACCATTTGCCTCAAGTTTATTGCTCTAATTTGAAAATGGAATTTTGATATCTGGAGATACCTTGAGGTGTATCTTGTGTGCCCTAGCTCAATATTCAGTGTGGAATTCCCCTCGTGTACCATTTATGGATTTTGGTTGGAAGGATTGGTTCAAATTAGAAGCAATGGCAAACGCACATAGGAATTTTGAATAGTGTGCATTTTGCAAGAATTCTTATTTGCACATAGGGATAAGGATATGTGAGAGGCATGTGGGTGAAGTCCATGACTAATTATTGCTCTATGTTCAAAATGGGAGGGATGGATAAAATATTGGGAGAGAAAATTCTCAATGGAGGATTAATTTATGCACAAGCAAATAATAGCCTAAAATTTGTAGGTAGGATCTCTCAAAAATAAGGAACTGTGATTTGAAATTGTTGAAATTAGTGCAACAGCAAGAGACATTCTACGAAGGATAGCTAAGACCCTAGTTGAGATATAGGGCCCCCAGTGCACTCCTGGGGTTTCTTGGTTCGGTACCAAGAAGTTAGAGCCATGGCAAAAGACCCTAGTGAGGGCCCCCAGTACATGATTGGGGTTCTTGGTCAACGACCAAGAAGTAAGTCCCTAGATGTGTTCTAGGGCCCCTGGATGTGTTCTAGGGAATCCTTTCTCAGTGATTGGATTGATCCTTGGATGTGTTACTTGGTGGTTGATGATATAAATCCCTATATGTGTTATAGGTAATCCTTTCTCAGTGCTTGGATTGATCCTTGGATGTGTTCCTTGGTGGTTGATGATATAAGTCCCTAGATGTGTTCTAGGTCCCTTGGATGTGTTCCAGGGAATCCTTTCTTGGTGCTTGGATTGATCCTTGGATGTGTCCCTTGGTGGTTGATATAAGTCCCTAGATGTTTTCTAGGGCCCCTCGATGTGTTCCAGAGAACCCTTGATTAATGAATGGGTTGATCCCTAGTCTTGTACCTTGGTGTATAAGACCCTAGATGTGTTTTAGGGCCCCCAGATGTGTTTTTGGGCCCCTAGATGTGTTTTTGGGAAACTTGGTCTTTGACCAAGTAGATCTTGGTGAAATACCAAGATGTGTTGATGTGTGATCCTCTTCCTCTCTCTCAAGATGGTCCATGAGACCTAGGAGTGCCTATGAAGATGGGCATGACCACATTGTTGATGTGCCCTCTTATGCAGTGACGATAAAGTTTATAGGTCATTATGAAACTCATGTGGACATCGTTTTCCATTATGGACCCCCCCTTGACTTTGTCTTAAAAGGTACCTCCCCCCCTTTTTTTTCTCTCCCTCTTGTTTTATGTGATTGGAGATTTTCTTTATGTGATTGGGGTTTTATAATTTATTATTCAATATTAATTGACATTTTAATTAATATTAATTAACATTTTAATTAATATTAATATTAATTAAATGTCAATATTTAATTATAATTATATTTTCCCTAACCCCTCTCCCTAACTATAAATAGAACCCTACCCTCTAGAATTTGATCACACACACACTCTTTCCTCTCTCTCCTTGCTACGCCTACCTTAGTGACTACTCTCCTTTGTTGGTGCTGCCTCTTTTTTTGGTGTATCAATTTCAGATCTGAGTTTGTCTTGGTGTTGGATAGGAGCTATATTTTGATTGTTCATTGGTGCATGAGATGTTGAAGTCCCTTGAGTAGCCAGATATGTCCATCTATACAGAGTTAGCTTCCCAGCCACCAGACCTATCCACAAGACTAAAGTGCCTCCGTTAGGGTGTCAGATATGCCTTTTAGGTATCGCAGACTCTTCTCCAGGATGACGTCTTGTTGTGTGAAGGTCATGACCTCTCCTTCTAGCTGCCATGTGGTGACTTGAGGTCCCTCTGGGGGTTTTCCACTTTCTTTCCAGATCTCCTGCATTGAGGGTTTGTTGTTTTGCTTGTCGAGGGTCTGCTATCTTGTTGTCCAGTTCATTCCTGTGCTATTTTTGTTTCTGTGGAGGGTTCTATCTACTGAGGGTTTTGTCGTTATCTACCTAGAGGTATTGATGTTTGTTCTTGTTGTATACAACATCTTCTAAGGGTCTATTTCATTAGAAAAGTTGTCCCACAGTCCACATTGACAGAGATCAAACCCTAGAGGTTTGATCCATGAACCTAAACTATTTTTGAGCACATTTTCAGAGGCATACATACACACATGTCACAGGTACATATATCATTGATCAGGAGGTAAGATATAAGTTTATTTTTGTACTCATAAATCTTGTTTGTTTCCATATTTGTTTATATCTCTTCTTCTATATGCTGATCTAGTAAACATAAAAATTTTAAAAGCTTTTGTCTTTCATTTTTTCCCTAAATCTAACATGGTATCAGAGCTTAGGGCATGAAAAGAACTCAAGAATCGCAGACTTGAGCCTGGATAGATCCACTTCTTAGGGTTTTCATATCAACAATCATTGAAACACAAACACAAATTGCTCTGTTCTCCTTGACTTTTTGTCTATTTTGGAGTGGAGAGAGAGTACTTGTATATTGAACTTTTTAAGAGCACCTAGTTTCAGATTTTGAATTTTGTTTTTGAAGGTTGTTTCTTATTTTGTTTGTTTTAATTTTCTACTTGGCCCAACATTCCATATATTCAACCCCTTATTCTTAGTGGTGGAAACTTTGGAGTCTAGCACTGCTGGAAGTAACTTGGAAGGACAAATTTTTAGTAGATGTGGGAGCAACTTAAATCTTGATAAATTCACACTGGCTATTAAATCCGAATAAATTGTATCAAGTATGTTTATGCAATTGACTTAAAAGTAATCATGATTACATTCTGCATAAATGTAAGAATGGGGTCAAGTTTTGTAATATTTATTTCATCTTAACCTTATGAGTTTCCTAAAATGAGTGCAACCTAAGAGTTAAAGGACATCAGACTAATCTTTAATATTGTAGATATGGGATCTAACTCAGTTCACTTGATTTTTTTTGATGTACACATGAAAATCACCTAGCACTAAAATGTGTGTGCAACTACTTTGACTATAATTATATTGTCCTCCTTGTTGAACCTGTTGTGGATTATGCATTGATGCACAAGTCTCGGAGAGTTCTGCTATTTGTTTTAAAAGCACCCCTTATGTAGTGGAATCTTAGGTAAGAAGTTGAAATTTATAAATCTACAATAGATGGACATCTGATAAGGCACAACAATCCTTACATTCAATAGTAAACCTATAAATCTTTTATGACATGGAAACTCTATAGCTATAGTACCCTCTGACTGCTTTTGTTTGGAATAGGTTTGATAAGAGACTTCAAGGACAAAGTCACCAAGTTGGTCTGTCCATATGCATCTCAAATTTAATTTATTTTGAAAATAATAGAGAGATCACTCAAAGTCTCGTACAGAATGGGCCCTTCCTCTCAAGGGTTGGATCAAGATCAATTTTGAGGTGCTTCTAAGGGTAATCATTGCAATGCAAGGGCTAGGTGAGTTTGATGACTTTTGTTGATGACTTTGTATGGCTTAAAGATGGGCTTCCATATTCACCTTGCAGAGTTTATAACATCCCTATCCACAAATGGATAGAGAAAGCATGTAGTGGCACATGTCTTCCTTATGATCTTGATTACCATTTACATGACTTTATTTTTCACTTTATGATTGTTGTCCTCCCTCGCCTTCATTAAATAAAGGAAGGATAATTATTTTCATAATTCATATTGAACACATGCTTATGTTAAGCGAGGTAGAGAAAACTTGTCTTTTTCATTATACTTTACCTTCTTTATCTTGAGCGGTAGGGTTCATGAGAAGATTCAAGAAGACGAGATGGGATTTGTTGTATATGGTTACCCCAGTACTATTTAGACTAATTGATGTGGAGGGGATAGTGAAATACTATATTATTTATTCTCTTGTACACTTGTGGGATGCAAGTTTGAGTGCCAAAGAAAACTTGTTTGGATCTTTGGTGGAGTGACCAATGCTAGTTGGGAGAGAATTCTTGTTAGTTGAATCTGGAAGATAGGGTTCTTTATTTTTGGTGGATCATTGGTTTTCTGTTGTAGATTCCTTAAGATATTGTTCAAATTTCCTCTATCAAATCCATTGACAATCAAATAGGGATTCTCAGTATTTTTGTTTCAAACTGAACGTACATGGGCACACTTACATTACATTGTGTAGCCACAAATACCCATACGCATTTTATCCTACTTGGGCTCTCTCATGACAACTTCGACAAAACTTGCTATGAGAAATTATTGGTTTCATTACAGATATTTGTTTCCTTCAAAAGATCCAAATTGATCAGTTTGAAAATTAGTAAGTAACTCTAATCAGGAACCGAACCCCTATAAAAAGGTGTCAAGCATAGAAAACAATCAAGTAGGATAGTTACTTGAACTAACAGATACTGCATACACAAAATATGCCCTAGATAGCTACAGCTGGTTGCAGGCTATAAAGTACAAGTGTGTCTTCATCCCAAGCAAGTTCAAGCTTTTCATATAAAACTTGGTATCGGCGCCAAGTACATCTTGAAGAGATATGACACCAGTCAAAGGATCTTGTAGGTTCAGAGGGAGCCAATTTGCACATGCAGGGAGGCATACATATTATGAGACTCAGAGGGAGCAATCCCAGTATGTGAGTTAGGCCATGACATGTAGTAGATGGCAGTGACTATGACGAGATCTCTACTAGGAATTATTCCATTATAATCATTATATCCCTTGATGCAGTTTTTGGTTGGAAACTTGACCAGATGAATGTTGAGATTGTTTTTCTTAAACGATGAAGTTGAGAAAGAGGTTTATATCGAACAGCCTAGAGGTTTCATGATCCATGGGAAAGAATCCCATGTCTGCAAGCTAAACAAAGCCTTGTATGGATTGAAACAAGCTCCAAGAGATTAGTATGGAAGAATTGGAAATTTTCTTCAAAGTCTTGGGTTCACCAAGAGCATAGCAGATCCCAATCTTTATATAAATATTGTACATAATCATCTTGTTATCTTAGTATTATATGTGGATGATATGTTCTTCACAGGAGAGGAAAATTTGATGGCTCAGACTAAGAGGGAGATTTCAACAGAATTTGAAATGAAAGACTTGGGTCTTATGCATTATTTTATGGGCTTAGAGGTGTGGAAAAAACCAGGTGAGATATTTCTCTAATAGAGAAAATATGCAGTTGATGTACTCCGCATATTTGGCATGTTGGAATGTAAGTCCATGTCCACACCAATGATTTCTAACCTGAATAAGTTACAAGTACAGATCCAGAATACCCCACCTTATATCGACTGATCATTGAGTCTTTGATGTATCTTATACATACCAGACCAAACATTTGTGAATGCCTTCAGCCAATTCATGTGTGAACCAAAGCATATGTATATGGTTGTTGTTCAACATATTCTGAGATATGTTCGGGGGACTATAGCCTACAGGCTTAGATATACTTCCAGTGGAGGTGTAATGCTTCATGGATATAAATATTCACATTGGATGGAAAATACAGTGGACTGGAAGAGTACTTTAGGATATTGTTTCAGTTTGGGTTCAGCTATGATATCCTAGTCCAGCAGGAAACAAGAGCACTACAGAAGAAGATTACATTACTGCAAATGCTTCTAGCAGAGAAGCAGTTTCGCTCAGAAAGCTACTTTCAGATTTGTTCAGTGCTGAGCTGGAACCCAAAGTCATCCACTGTGATAACCAGATATGTATAAATCTCTCTGAGAATTCGGTGTTTCATGACAGATGGAAACACATTGAGATCAAATACCACTATGTTTGGGACATGGTGCAGAATAAAATTCTCAGTATTCGGTATTTTTCGATGGTAGAACAAACTGAAGATATTTTTACCAAGCCTCTGTCATTGACAAAGTATGTGTACTTTCGAGACAAGCTTGGTGGTGCTGAGAATTCCTCTCTTGCTAAGAGGGAGTGTTGAAATTAGTGCAGCTACAAGAGCCATTCTTTGGAGGATAGCTAAGACCCTAGATGAGATCTAGGGCCCCGAGTGCACTCCTAGGGTTTCTTGGTTTGGGACCAAGCAGTTAGAGACATGGAAAAGACCCTAGTAATGGGGTTCTTGGTTAAGGACCAAGCAATAAGTCCCCATATGTGTTCTAGGTCCCCTGGATGTGTTACAGGGAATCCTTTCTTAGTGCTTGGATTGATCCTTGGATGTGTTCCTTGGTGGTTGATGATATAAGTCCCTAGATGTGTTCTAGGGCCCTTGGATGTGTTCTAGGGAATCCTTGCTCAACACTTGGATTGATCCTTGGATATGTTCCTTGGTGTTTGATGATATAAGTCCCTAGATGTGTTCTAGGGGCCCTGAATGTGTTCCAAGGAATCTTTTCCCGGTTCTTGGATTTATCCTTGGATGTGTTCCTTGGTAGTTGATCTAAGTCCCTAGATGTGTTATAGGGCCCCTCGATGTGTTCCAAGGAACCCTTTCTTAATGCATGGGTTGATCCTTGGTCTTGTGCCTTGGTAGATAAGACCCTATATGTGTTCTAGGGCCTCCATATGTGTTATGGGGAAACTTGGTCTTTGACCAGGTAGATCTTGGTGAAATACCAAGATGTGTTGATGTGTGATCCTCTTCCTCTCTCCCAGGATGGTCCATGAGACCTAGGAGTGCCTATGAATATGGACATGACCACATTGTTGGTGTACGCTCTTATGCAGTGATGATAAAGTTTATAGGACATTATGAGACTCATGTGGACATGTTTTTCCATTATGGACCCCCCCCTTGACTTTGTCTTAAAAGGTACCTGCTTGTTTTTTTTCTCTCCCTCTTGTTCTATGTGATTGGAAATTTTATTTATGTGATTGGGGTTTTATTTTATGTGATTGGGGTTTTATTATGTGAATGGGGTTTTATAATTTATATTAATATTAATTGACATTTTAATTAATATTCATATTAAATAAATGTCAATATTTAATTATAATTATATTTTCCCTAACCCCTCTCCCTAACTACAAATAGAACCCTACCCTCTAGTGTTTTATCACACACACACTCTTTCCTCTCTCTCGTTGTTGCGGCTACCTCGGTGACTACTCTCCTTTGTTGGTGCGGCCTCTTTTTTTGTGTATCAGTTTGAGATCTGAGTTTGTCTTAGTGTTGGCTGGGAGCTCCTTTTTTATTGTTTATTGGTGCATGAGATGTTGAATTTCCTTGAGTAGCCAGATATTTCCATCTATGCAGATTTAACTTCCCTAGTTTAGCCACCGAACTTGTCCATAAGACTGAAGTGCCTCCTTTAGGGTGTTGGATATACCTTTTAGGTACCACGACCTCTTCTCTAGGTTGATGTCTTGTTGTTTGAAGGATGCAGCTTCTCCTTCCGATTGCCACATGGTGACCTGAGGTATCTGTGGGGGGTTTCCACTTGTTGTCCAGATCTTCTGTGTTGAGGGTTTGTTGTTTTTCTTGTGGAGGATCTGCTATCTTGATGTCTAGTTCATTCCTATGCTATTTTTGTTTCTGTGGAGGGTTCTATCGGCTAATGGTTTTGTTGTTATCTACCTGGAGGTCCTATTGTTTTCTCTTGTTGTCTACAACATCTTCTGAGGGGCTATTTCATTGGCAAAAATGTCCCACAGTCCACATTGACAGAGATCAAACTCTAGAGATTTGATCCATGAACCTAAACTATTTTTGAGCATATTTTCAAAGGCATACATACACACATGTCATAGGTACATCTATCATTGATAATGAGGTAACCTATAAGTTTATTTTTGTACTTGGAAATCTTAATTGTTTCCAGATTTGTTTATATCTCTTCTTCTATATGTTTATCTAGTAAACATAAAAATTTTAAAATCTTTTGTTTTTCATTTTTCCCCTAAATATAATAGAAATTTTCATAGAAAATGACGACAAGTGGCTTGAATAATTGGAAGAGAAAGTGGGTCTGTTGCAAGAGAGAATTATGAATCTTAAAAATGAGGGGCGACATGTTGATTGGATTCTCCAGCATGCGATGACTCCTAAACTTTTTGTTACTTCATTCAAACTTGATCTACTAATGGAAAAAGAGGAAGACATAGTGCAACAAGAACTAGGATAAGAAAAGAAAAATACATTAGATATCCAATCATCCAAGATTTGTATCAGTAGATTCATCAAGCCTATCAAATTCACTCCTAGCTACAAGAACTATGTTTAACAAAGTATCTCATCTCTGCCCAAAAAGAAATGCCTCAGAAAAGACCATAACAAATAAAGGAAAGACTGTAATGAATAAATGACACATCGTAATGAGGTAGGTATTACGTTCCTTCTGTAACGAGGTAGGTATTAAGTTCCTTCCTTCTTACCCAGAAAGAACCTCTTCCTTAACTAAGTATTGCATGCTAAACCTTAACCACGTATTACATGCAAACAAAGTTTTCATGAGGGCATAATTATCCAAGTATCGAACAAGAGACAAGAATGAAGCAAAAGAGACGAACCTACACTTGTTCAACACAATGATTTTTCAATCGCCTGAACGATGAAGCTCTCAGATAGAGGCCAACGTATGATCATTGTGTCATGGTGCCATATTTTTTTCATCTAGGATGACCAACAAAAAGGGATGGTTGGGATGACATTGACACATTGTAAGCTATAGTAATCAAAAACTAACAACCTCCATCCATATACTTCTCTGAATGTATAAACCAATATCTAGAATTTGGGGAATTAACATTTATGCTATTATCAAGATGTAGCAAGAGCACAAGTTTGAAACGTTCAAAGTAAGTAGAGGGGAAAGAACTACATAGAAGGTTTGTGTTCCCTCTAGGCCGGTGATGAGATAGTTTTGAAGTCACAAAATCTCTTTTGAGAAGAGAATCTCCCAACATTGATGGTCCTCATGGGCTTATATCATTCTTTGGATAGACAAGTCTCCTAGGATAAAGTAGTCAATCTAGGCTCGTTCACCAGAAAAACACCCATGAGGACCTACTTTAAGTACATACATAGGTCCTATATTTCACTCATGCCATAGAATAGGGAAACATTTATACAAGATAGAGTTTGAATAATCCAAGTTCGAGTAAACCATCCAATTCTCAACATCAGTCTCAACGCCACAATGTGTATTTAAAATCAGTAATATATATGAAACGTTGGGGAGACCAACGAGTTCAAGGGGGGACAATATCCTATCTGTTCCAACTTCCTTCTAGTGCTTTTGATAGGACAACCTAGATAACTGAGAAAAATTCCAAGCTTTGGATCACCTCATATCATAGGTAGTGGTATTGGAGAATTTTACCTCACTATGGAGAGTGAGTGGGTCATACGTTGAAGTTAGCTAGATAGGGAGCCATTGGTTGTGGTTTGGTGGAAGCCCAACTTTGCGACTTCGAAATTATCTCATTACCATATCAGAGGGAACCCAAACCTTATATGTAGTGCCTACCCCTCTACTTTGAACGATTCAAACATGTGCTCATGCTACAAATTGATAATAGCATAAAAGTTAATTCCTAAAATCTTGGAGATTGGTTTAGAGATATAGGGAAGTATATGGATGAAGGTTGTTATCAATTGATGACCATAGCTTACGACATTCGAGGGTCATGCTAACCATCCCTTTTCATTAGTTAGCCTAGATGCACACAATATGACATCCGGTACAACAATCATAGGTTGGAAACTATCTGAGAGCTTCGTTCTTCAGGTGGTTGAACAAGCGCAAGATTTGTCTCTTTCACTTCATTCATGTCTCTTGTTTGATACTTGGATAATTATGCCCTCAAGAAAACTTCGTCGACATGCAACACTTGGTTAAGGGTTAACATGCAATACTTTGTTAAGGAAGAGGTTCTTTCTGGGTAATAAGGAAATAACTTAATACCTACCTAGTTACGAAAGGAACATAATACCTACCTAGTTATGGAAGGAACATAATACCTAACTTGTTATGGTTTTTCCTTTCTTCATTACGATATTTCCTTTCTTCATTACTTTTCTGAGTCATTTATTTTTGGGCAAGGATGAGATACTTTGCTAAGTGTAGTTCTTGTAGCTAGGAATCAATTTTCTAAGATTGATGAATATGCCATTTCTTTATGCATCTCTTTCTGGGAGTGAATTTGCTAATATTGATGAATCTGCCATTTATTTATGTGTTTCTTTAGCAGGAATCCCTTAATGGTCATTATTTCTTTTAAAATATATAAATTGCAATGTTTTGTAAGTTGTGCTTCTATTAAATCTGTTAATTTAGCAATATACTAGTTGAATAGATAGTAGCAGTGCTATAACTTCAGGCCTAACACAACTAGTAGGCAATGCTTTTGAAATTTTGAGATATTTTGAAGTATTCAAGATAGACTTCTATTATATATTTTGTATTATATTACTAGATGGTTTAGCCGCGACCAAATTTTAATATAAAAATACTCATTTATGTTTAACAAAATCACCAATCCAAGAAAAACAAGATGAATGGATTGAAGTGTCTAAGAAAAAAAGAGCAAGCCACCCTAGAAAACATAAACTCACATGACTCGATACCACCACAAAAATATATTTTTATGTCTTTTTCTATGTAGCTAATTCACTAGAATTTACTCATGCCTTCAAGAAAAGAAAGAAACTCAAGTAAAGAAAGAAGAATTGATACCTAGAAAACCCTTTAGCCCATAAGGGATGAGGTTCCCTCCCAAAGGGAAGGATTCTAATATTATGTTGTGTATTTTCTCTACGAACGATTAAAGACACAATTTTTTACTCAACTTAATATAACTATTTTTTTTTAAAGGCAAACCAAACTTGATCAAAAATCTCTCCTTTTAAGAGAATTTGCATGTGTGTGCTAGAAGGTGCCTAATTTGAACCCCCTTGGGTGAGGAAAACTACCCTATGTCAACAAATACACTAGGGATGTCATCTATGAATGTGAGAAGTGTGCATTGAGTTCCATATGAGGTTTTCCTTGGACATATACATATATCCAAGAAAAATATTGTGTGATCCCCCTTCTTCCTTGAATATCTAAATGGAGATTGGCTCAAATGCCAATCATAATAGTTAACCTAGGACTCAACCAAACTACAACAAAAAAAACTTTAGGTCAAAAACTCTCTGCTTCCAAATAATTTGTTCACACAAATTAAACTAACCCACTAAGTTTATAAGTTTATATATATATATATATATATATATATATATATATATATATATATATATATAAAATACTTGACACATTAAAAGTTTTAATAATTTTTCATTAAAAAAAAAAAAATTTCGTATGCATGGGAGAAAATGAGGTTGATTACTAGTATGTACTTACAAAAGTTAACCTTAAAAACCTACTTAATAAACAAAAGGTAAAAAAAAGATAGTGTATACAAAATTTGTTCCTACCAAAGCACTCACATCAAATAAAACGTTACATTGAACACAATGTTGGCTTTCCTCCATATGTGGTATGGTGCCTGAAAGGTTTGATTGTTCACCTCACATCAAATAAAACGTTACATTGAACACAATGTTGGCTTTCCTCCATATGTGGTATGGTGCCTGAAAGGTTTAATTGTTCACCAATTAATGCAATATGTAAAATGTATGCAAAATTTCACAAGACACTTTGTTTGAAATTTGCTCTCGCTAGTGTAGATTTTTGTGGTATTAAGAGGACCTTTCTTATGAGTGCTTTAATATGCTAAAATAATGAAAGGATTGATTGTTCACCAATACATGCAATATGTAAAATGTATGCAAAATCTCACAAGACAATTCGCTCTCACTAGTGTAGATCTGTGTGGCATTAAGAGGACATTTCTTATGAGTGCTTTAATATGCTAAATTAATGTTTGCATGCAAAATTTCACAAGACAATTTGCTCTCACTAGTGTAGATCTGTGTCACATTAAGAGGACCTTTCTTATAAGTGTTTTAATATGCTAAAATAATGTTTGCATGTGTTTGGTATAATATTAAGCTTAGAAATACTCTAAATGTTCTTAGAAATAAAGAAAAATATTAAACATTATAATGATACTTCTTACATTATAAGAGCTAGGAAAGTTGTACTCCTAACAAAAATTGGTACCACCCTCTTTGAAATCAAAGAAACTATTTTTTTTTTTCTAATAGATAAAGTTGTGTACTTTATATAGTCAAAAGTTTATCTCTTACGTTTTCCTTTAGTCTTGCTCCTTCCCACTTTTATCCATATCAGTTTCTCATCGTACAATAGATTAGAAAATGATGCACCTTTAATAGGTTAACTACCATCTTCACAATAAATACTTCATAGCTAAGTGCAAAGCAACAATAGAATGGAAAGCATGTAAGTAGGAAATCCAACTAGAAGATGGTTGTTAGACTATTCCCACTCAAAGAGCCCATGCAAGAAAACAAATTGAGAAACATTTTATCATTTTAGAGGTTAGAATGATAAAAGTATTGAAAATCCTAAATAAATTAAAATAGAGTGTAATAAGTCTCTAAGTAGAAGTGCATGCAAGAAAAGAAATTGAGAAACATTTTATCATTTTAGAGGTTAAAATGATAAAAGTATTGAAAATCCTAAATAAATTAAAATAGAGTGTAATAAGTCTCAAGTAGAAGTGCATGGCATTTGCACATACATCATAATCAATGCAATGGCATGTGCACATATATCATAATCAATATTTGAATAATAAATATAGGGTATGAGACTCTCTTGATGTATTAGTTTTGTTTGTAATTGAATAATTCTATAGGTCCCAAGCACATTATTTCTACAAAGATGAAACGCTTAAACAACATTATTATAGTTTAGAAATAACATAGAATTCTATAGGTCTTAATAACTCTCTTGATGTATTAGTTTTGTTTGTAATTGATCAATTCTATAGGTCCCAATAAATATTGTATATGAGACTCTCTTGATGTATTAGTTTTGTTTGTAATTAATCAATTCTATAGGTCCCAAACACATTATTTCTAAATAGATTGAAGCCCTTAAACAACATTATTATAGTTTAGAAAAAACATAGACAAAATATGAGACTCTCTTGATGTATTAGTTTTGTTTGTAATTAATCAATTATATAGGTCTCAGGCACATTATTTCTACATAGATGAAGTCGTTAAACAACATTATTATAGTTTAGAAATAACATAAACAAAATACGGTAATCATTTCTTGAGTTATGTTATGCAAAATCACCCTTTTCACTTATCCTCCCTATCTTAGATTAGAGAGTGTAGTGTTGTTATGGAATAGTAGTTTGATTAACATGGTGTTAAAATATTTATCCTTGGTGTTTATTTGACTAAAGATTCAAATCACATCAAAAAGACAATGGAACATTATCCTTCTAAAACTAAAAACTAAAAATGACTATAGTTTGAACTCAATGGTTGCACACAATACATACCAATTACAAATAATCCCTCAATGAAGCATCATCATTTCCATAGTAAACTAAGATCAAACACTCCCTAAAAGGATAAGTTGTAATTCTCAACTCTTCCTTACAAAACCCACTAACTTCCATATAGTTTAAATTAAGCATCCATAAATCTCTTAATTAACAGAGAACCAAATTTAATTCAAATATCATACACAAAGTTGGTCTATAGAACCTATAAGAAGAAAGAATTTTTAAATTTTCAAAAAATCAAGATAATAAATTCTAAAACACTTTTCACTCCACAACCCATGCTAGATTATCAAGCTAATAAATTCTAAAAGACTTTTCACTACACAACCCACTCTAGATTTGATCTCCACCACCCCCCAAAAAAGAAAATTATGCCTTAGGTCTTGCCCTTAGAATTTATCCTCAACTTATGTGATATTGACCACATGGAGGTTTGTCACCTCCATAACTCCACGGAGTAAATTGATCTCCATCACTCTAAAGAAAAGAAACTTAGGCCTTAGATCCCACCCTTAGAGTTTATACCTAACTTATGTGTTAGGGATGACATAGAGGAAAAAGATCAATGTTCATGCATGGGAATAGAGAGCAAAATTAATATTTTTGATAGTTTTCGACTGACATCCCATACACATGAAGAGTCAACATGAAGTGTCAATTAAATTAATCCTTGATATAAGGATAATGCATGGGAATAGAGAGCAAAATTAATATTTTTGGCAGTTTCCCACTGACATCCCATACACAGGAAGAGTCAACTAGTCCTTAATATAAAGATAATGTAACATGAGGTAGGAATTTGAGACCTCTCAGGCAAGCCTTATAATTGAATGCTCTCTTAACTTATTAATTCACTCCAATGACTATTCAATCTCTTATCATTTAATATTTTTTTGAAATGTACATGAGGTAGGAATTTGAGACCTCTCAGGCAAGCCTTATAATTGAATGCTCTCTTAACTTATTAATTCACTCCAATGACTATTCAATGTCTTATCATTTAATATTTTTTTGAAATGTACACAATGCATGGTTAGGCTAGATATTTATATGAGACAAAGGGAAGCTTCATCACAAGAGAGCATACCTTTCATGAAATACCCATATGGTTGCATGCCATGATATGGATCCACATATATCAAGGCATGGGTCCATGGATGTTTCACAATTCCATGAACATCCATGATTCCATGGTTCATGGGCATTCATGATTCATGGATCCACATATACCATGATGTCATGCCTCTATATGATATGTCATGGATATGCATTATATGATATGTCATGGATATGCATTGTGTTTTGCAAGTAATGTGCACTCTCCTTTTCCTATAACTAATATGTCTAGAAGGTGAAAAATAGGTTATGTCTGGTGTTTAATGCTAGTTGTCATTGATAACATTGTAGAATTGTACTATGAAACCCAATAGTCACAACAAAGTGTGCTTTTGCTTGTTGAGATTATTAACATCATCGGGAATTCATACAACCTTGAAAAAGGACATCATGTTTGCTCTTAGGTAATGTTTAAACATTGTGCAAAATGACATTAATTCAAGAATCCAACCCATATTAGAGATATCATATCCATATTATAGATATCATAAGGACATGAAACTTTGATCATAAGCAAGGTGGAACTATTTTCAAGGCAGGGAACCTATTCATACTTTCCCAATCAACATTCCATACATGCATGAAGTGATTGTACATGGGTAGAGTTCCAAATTATTGTCATTTTGCATAATGGATGGATGGGGTCCTTGCTCTTATTCCTAGCAATGTCTAAGAACCATGTGTGCTAACATTAACATTTATTAGGAACTTTAAATGTGTATGACACCCTCATGTAGGAGTCGAATTTTGACCATACTAGTATGGTTGGGTTTCCCACCTTGGGGAGAACACTGCCTCATACATAGTGAAAGTTACATGACCTTACCAAGACTCTAACACATGTTAGAGTGCCAAATAAATTTCAATAAGGATAATGCTTGAACATTTCCCTTAACCCGAACAATGTTTTTAACAAATTAAGTATTAATGATAAGATATCAAAAGAGTTAAATATCAATAATTAATGAGTATAATTATTTGATTTGATGTTAATAATCAACTCGATAAAATAATCGAAAAGTTGAAAAGAACACTTAATTATGATAGCAATGTCTATGCACTATGCAACCTGCAGATCATCTACAATGGGAAATGTCTATTCACTATGCAGCCTGCAGATCATCTACAATTAAGCCATGTTGTACATGTGTCAAAATTGTGCAGTGGTTGTAATCTACTGCCTAATACATCAAGGGTGAAACCCTCTAGACTATTGTGAGTCCAATAATACCCTTCTACACAATGTAGACTACCAATGTGACCCTAACATACACTTTGACAATGGCATGTTGAAGGTTGTGTGTGTGCACTATGTGCAATGGTCTGATGGTGTATCTCAAGGTTATGCCCATACTGCATGTTGCATAGAAAGATATGAACAAACTTGCAATGACGTAGAGAGTTACACCCCATGTATGATTAACATAGTATTGCGACTATGCAACTTTGACACATGCACATAAGGGCTAATTATGTCCATGCAATATGGTGGATAGACACTTTCCATTAAGCGACAATATGCACTATTCGTAGACGTTGCACTTAATAAACTTCAAATTTCTTATTTCTTGATGTCACAATGTTGATTTCTTTTAATCCTTCATGTGTAACAAGAATGGGTGCTTTTGTTTTTCATAAACTTGTGTTTGTAAATAGTATAAACCTAGTACAAAATACAAGAAAAACAACATTTATGGTACCTCGTCTCCTTGGGAAATCATTGAAATGCAAAAGCATTTGTTCTTTCATCTCAAGTTGTATACCTTGTTTTCTTACTCAAAATTGAATAAACATCGAATATGAGAAAAAGGCCTAAAGAAGGTTGATTTTGTCATCTTTCTACAGTATAAACAAAAGACAAGCCCATAAATGTCCAAGGACTTCACATAAACTGAAATAACTTACAAAATCATAAGCAACACATTGAACTACACTATGAAAATCTTTCTGCATTAATTGTGGATGAAATCAATTAAGCTAAATTACCCAAGGTGATAATCTCTAGTGCAATGAATCAAAAGCACATGTACATCTATTAAAAAAAAAAGATGCATAATAACATCCTACAAAGTTCCCAATGAAATCACCAATATGTCATGGATACACATTGAATTGTGTTATGTACATCTATTAAAAAAAAGATGCATAAT
This sequence comes from Picea glauca, assembly GCA_000966675.3. Classification (NCBI taxonomy): domain Eukaryota; kingdom Viridiplantae; phylum Streptophyta; class Pinopsida; order Pinales; family Pinaceae; genus Picea; species Picea glauca. The sequence goes on from JZKD02S0380034.1 coordinate 250,606, forward strand.
AAAGAGCATTCAGGCTCGCGACATCGCAAACTCCAATAGGAAAAACAAGGGATCCGTGAAAGCATGGCTGAGATTCAGTCCGAAATGCAGCAACAAGAAATTCAACACAACCAATAATTGGCAATTGTCCTCAGGGGGTCAACCGAAATACAAGGAAGATAGGAGAAATCACACAATGCCTAGGAAATCCCCAATATCCAGCTCACTCTGTTGGCATAGATGAATCTCGATTACCCTCAACTTTCCACTCTGCTGCTAGCAACGATCAGCATGTCCCGATGGCACCAGGATTCTCAGATCGTGTTTGGGAAGAGGAGAACCATGCTCAGCACTTCGCGGAGGCACACCAAACAGAGGAGAATCTAGCAACTCAACATGACAAACCAGGGCAGCCTTACATCTAGCTTTGGGCTTTTATGAATTGTAAATTTTTGTTGTTGGTAAATAGGTTCATTGTCATTTTCACATGGCAGAACTGTAGCTTATATAGAACAATGGTTATATCGCTCTCAGGCATAGATAGACACTTTTTCTTCTATGGAAGAAGCAGAGGTGCCCGCACCCTGCCACCTGTATGTTTTTTAATTTTGGCAGTTTTTTGATACAACATAAATCCAACTGTTTATGTTAAAAAAAAAAAAAGATTCATAATAACATCCTACGAAGTTCCCAATGAAATCACCAATATGTCATGGATACACATTGAATTGTGTTTTGTAGGGAAGGTGCACTCTGTTATGTTTATAATTAATAATTTTAGAAGGGTACTTAATGCTCATTGTCATTGTATGGTAAATATTATGGACCATGAAGTAAGCCAATGATTGGTTTATTGTCTTTCCATCCTATCTATTCGATGGTGAATAGTGTGTATCGAATAGATAGGATGAAAAGACAATAAATCAATCATTGACTTACTACATGGTGCATAAAGATAGCCATTGTTGTATCTTTGTTTATATAAGATAGGAACTTCTTATTTCTTTCCCAACCCAATGTACAATGTACAATTGTACTATAAATCCCACTAATCACAACAATGAATGCTTTTTCTTGTTGAGGTTATTGATATCATATGGCATTCATACAACCTTCCAAGGAGATTTAATTCTTTCTCTTATGCAATGTTTAAACACTATGCAAACTAGCATTAATTCAATATTTTGACACAAGTGTTAGAGTTGAGGCCATGGAACTATGACCATATATGAAACAACAATATGCCCGAGCTAGGGAACCCAACCATACTCTTCTAGTCATTGCTTTATATGTGTATGAGGTCGTCGTACATGACAAAGTTCCAAATTAAAGGTGTTTTTCATAATGGATAGACATTATCATTGCTCTTATCCCTAGCAATGTCTAAGAACCATGTGTATTGGCATTTATTAGGAACTCTATAACTCCTTACAATGCCCTCATGCAAGTATGAAACTTAGGTCAAACCAATACGGTTGGCTTACCCATCTTGAGTAGAGTACTACCATATATATAGTCAAATATCCATGACATCCTTGTGGAGACTCTAACATGTGTTAGAGTGTCTAATAAATCTCAATTGGCAAGCTACTTAAACATTGTTCTTAGCCCTAACAATGCTTTGTACAAATTTAATAATATCATTAATGATAATATATTAAAAGAGTTTGATATTAGCGACTAATATTTCTAGTTACATTGATTATGATGTTTATAAATAGACTAATATTTCTAGATAGTTTGATTATGATGTTTATAATTTATTTATAGTGTAATTAAAATTTTAAAAAGAGCGCTTAACTATGAAATGTGATGCCAGCTTCTATGCACCATGTAGGTATAATCCAATGATTAAACCATTGCATACATGTGTCAAAGCCGCATTCTAGTTTCAATCTTCTCACCATATGTGATATGTGAGGCACAACCCTCCTCACAACTATGATTTTGGTCCTACCCCTCAATGCAACATAGAGTATCGATGCAAGTGATATCCACCTAGTAGTGATATCCACCCAACACAGTATCAATCATTGGTAGTGTGCCCTCTTCACTCTTTCAATTGGATGGTGGATAGTGTGATATCCAACAGGGAAAAAGGGTACACTACCAATGATTGGTAGTGTGTCGAGTAGATATCACTTGACACTTGCCACCCTAAAGCACACTCTAACAATGGCACATTGGCACATTGAAGACCACTATGTTTTTTCACTACACAAGGTGACTTACCTTCACTGTGCAACTCTAAATAGTGTATCTCAATAGTGTAACTTACCTCTAAATAGTGTATCTCAATAGTGTAACTTACCTTCACTGTGCAACTCTAAATAGTTCATATCAATAGTGTATCTCAAGGTTGTGCTTGTATCATATGTTGTGCAAAAGGGTGTGGATGGACTCGTAGTGATGAAAAGGGTTGCACCTTATGTACAATTAACAAACTTTAAGCACTACACAACTTTAACACATGTACGAGAGAGCCTAATTATGGCCATTCTACACAACTCTAACACATGTATGAGAGAGCCTAATTACGGCCATTCTACATGGTTCATAGATGCTTCCCATTAAAAATTATGGTCATTCTACATGGTTCATAAATGCTTCCCATTAAAAACTACATTGCACCATGCATAGACATTTTCCTTGATAGACCTTAAATTGCTTGCTTTCTCAGGTCACATTGTTGATATATTCTAATAATTCCAGGTCACCGTATTGATATATTCTAATCATTCGTGTGCGCTAGCAAACAACAATAAATGTCGTTGTTCTTCACATGATTTAGCTATGAGTGCATTAATGCAACTAAATAGTGTTTTCAAATAGTAGTACAAACCTAGTGACAAAAATTTAGAGAATATATTAGCGTGTATTACATATATTCCCAAAAAAAATTCCTACAGAAAATTCACACTAATTATATTAAGAATATAATTTTTCATACATCCCCAACAATTTAATGCCAGTTTACAAGGATCTTTACACTTCCTATATCTTTATAAAGAAATTGAACCAGAACTTCGATACAAAAAACAACAAAGAGTAAAAAGAAACAAGAAATCTCCTCAAACGCACTACAAGGCCCAAAACTGTGAAACCAATACAAAGAAACCATGCTCGACATAGATTTCAGTTAGAAAATATCAAAATGTTGGACATTTCCAGTGGAATCTCCATCCTAGCAATAATAAAAAAGTCTTCCACTCACTGCCAACAATAATCGATATGCCTCTGTATTTGTCTCTCTGTATATATGTTGAAAATGAATAGCCCTAAAAGTAGAGGCCACTTCACTAGTTTTTCTTTTCCATCCTTCAATATTTATAGCCCAGAGGTTTACTTTTTTTTTAACCAAGAAAATCCCACGCACCCATCAGCTCAGCTTTGGTGCTTGTTCCCACCCCACAGTTGATATACCATCTATATTTCGTCGAAAAGAAAGACTTAATAACACCTCCTACCCCACAATTGGAGCCACTTGCCTCCGATGCTCCATAAAAAAAGCCACTGAAAATCCATTATTCCTGTTTATAGAATTCACTCTTAAATTCTGCACTTTTGGGACCATGGAAACATTCCCAAGGGCACCAATAGCCTTGTGAACAATCACCCTTGTTGATGGGGTCTTACCTTCAAAGAGAAGTTTATTATGGTCCAGCCATATGTGCCAACATCTAGCAGAGGAAGTTTTTTTGACAAATGGAGCATGTTGTTCTACTCATCCATACACTCACTAAGAGTATTTCCCCTCCACTGGATTCTCAAATTTAGCATCTGAGCATAGTGTAACCAGACATCCTTTGTAAATGAACAGTGAATAAATAGATGTGGAATGTCTTCATCATGTTGCTTGCACAGTAGACAATAGCCTAGACCAATCCACCCTTTCGCTTGGAGGTTGTCCCAGGTAAGTAACCTATTCTCCACTGCTTTCCAGAAAAAAAGAATGATCTTCAGTTAAACTCGCCGCTTCCAAAAAATTTCTTTCCAACCTTGTCTGATGGGAAGATTGAGGGTGGAAATAATAGCATTATGAAATTTTTTTACAGATAAAACCCCTGAAAGGTCCCCCCCAGACCATAGGAGTGAATCGATAATACCTCCCCGCAGTGACTCCTGCTTTATTTATCTCCTTTGTATAAGAGTTCCACTCCATCGCAAGAACACGAGACAGATTCAAATCAATACTGCTTTTCCAAACTTCTGCAAGGGTAACCAGATCAAGATAGCTGGAGGCTTATGCTAAGGTAGAAATATTCTTTGTGTTTAATGTCTCAACAAGTTCCATACTGAGCAGAGACGATTCCCCCAAACCGAGAATCATATCTCTGCCTACAGCAATACGATGCCCTGCCCCCGACTTCCAACATAACCATCGAAGGATAATTGATAGTGATCGCAACAAGCTTGCCCACAGCCTAGAGACAACACGAAAATTATGTTGACGTTGTTTGAGCCAATTAATAAGAGTGAAAGATTTAAAATACTTATCCACAACGACCTGGTGCTAGATGTTGTGGTGTGTTAGGAGCCTCCATAAAGTTGTAGCATTGAGAGCCAAGTTGAAATGATAGAGATTATGAAACCCCCATCCCCCATTTATTTTTGGTCTGGCGAGTAGGTCCCATCTGCAAAGATGATACCGGAAGGAGTCTGAACGTCCATTCCATAAATAATGGAAAATCACTTTACGAATCTTATTGAGAGTAGATCGAGGCAAAGACTCCAAAGGCATCCAAAAAACCGGCTGGCCTTCCAAAACGGATTTAATGAGGATGTATCTGCCCCCTAAAGAGAGCCATCAGTTATACCAACCCGAGATTTTCTAAGAAAAATTTGAAACTAGCCAGCCCCAATCGTCTGCTCAGATTGGACCAGCATTTAAATAATATCCCAAATACTTAAAACCCTTTGAGAGTTCACTGAAAGAAAAATTAAGGAGAGATTTGAACGGGGATAATTCCAAATCATTGAGACCTTCAAAGATAACATTTTTTTCACTGATTCACTGTGAGTCCCAAAGTGCTGCAAAAAAGCTCAATGATAGCTTTTATTTGTTTCCACTCATCTAAACTCCCCTTTGACATGATGAGAACATTGTCGACAAAGAGAAAATGCAAAATAATTATCACTCTTGAAACTTTAATACCTGAGATCGATACTTCTCCTGTTGATTTCTTCGACAATAAACTAAGCCCCTCCATCATAAGTATGAAAATAAGGGGGATAATGGATAACCTTGACAAACCCCCCTCTCGCTTCTGAAGAAGTCTTACGACTCTCCATTTACTAAAACATCGAAGGAGGAAGAGGTTACACATGACATAATCCAATTAGTCCTCTAGATACCCATGCCCACTTTAGGAAGAATCAATCGAAGCTGGCTCAAGTCAATACAATCATAAGCTTTTCGTCAATACAATCATAAGCTTTTCGTAAATCAAGCTTCAGCACGAGTGCTTTAAGCTTCTTCTTTTTTATGCTATGAATACTTTCACTGGCGGTCCTTATAGCATCCTGAATGCGTATTCCTTTTAAAAAACCCAACTGCTAAGAAGAAATAAATCTGGAAAACAATGGTTTTAACAGATTTGCAATTACTTTAGAAATGACCTTGTAACATAGGTTACAAAGAGAAATAGGACGAAAGTAGTCAAAAGTTCCTGGGCGATTTGATTTTGGAATCAAGGTAAAAAAAAATAGAATTTATACCGCCCTCTATAGAACCCTGTTTTTTAGACTCTTCAACCATTGCAAGAAGATCCTCCCGGAGCAAATCAAAAAAGAAAATGAAAAATTCAGAGGTCCAGCCATCGGGGCCTGGGCTCTTTTCCTTCTTGAACTGGCCAAGAACCGCTTGTAGTTCTTCCAAAGTAACCGGTGAAACCAAAGCATTTGCTTCCTCTTCATTCACCCACTGAAAAAAGAGCTCAGTAGCTTTGCATTGATCGCTGATATTCACTGTAGCTGGCGCCTTATAAAGAGCTTTAAAGTAGTTTGCTGCCTCAATTTGCATAAAAAGGAATAAACACTTCGCCTTATATTCCCGATTTGCTTGGATGAGAGAGCATAAAAAGGAATAAACACTTCTATGGCGCATTTCAAATGTTCTTTTCCATTGAACTTCAAATAATGGCTAACCTTTCCACTGTACCTCGTTCTACGTCCATCTCCATCGATTAGATTTGTGCTGCATGTGAATATTCAAACAGCATCACAAGCTCTCGATCCCACCAACCCGAATGGAATAGCTCATACCTGCCGGAGAACAATACCACATTTGGAAGTGAAAATTCTGTGTAGTGCGAGTATTTCATCCTAGACTCACAATTAACAACTACAACTATATGTGTCATACTTATTAAACACAATGCATATCTAATCTACACATGAGAGCTTTAACTCCGCCATTAAATGGTGGAAATAAACCTCATGTTGTCGCTATGATGAAAACAAATACATTTTAAGTACTTCGTCTCCCTCGGAGATTCCTGAAATGAAATGCAGCAGCATAATCAAGAAGCGTATCAGCTCCCATCCTGGGTAGCATACGACGCTTGTCCGCCTAGTAATGAAGAAAGCTTTCCACTCAATATTGAAGAAAGTTGCACACTCAACTGTTAGAGTACTCATTTGCACAAAATATAAAGAATAGTGGTAAACATTAATCATCAAAATATAAAGAATAATGGCAAACATTAATCACCATGCATGGCAGCACCTTTCAACATGCACCTTTGTTGAAAGGGACACTGACTTGGACGGCCAAGGGGCACCACAACTCCTCAAGGCAACCCACACAAACCCCCTACTCCAGTAGACGATGTGAAACATGACAACCTGCAGAATGAAGGTTTTTGGTGGTCAATGAACGCAAGAGGCTGCAGAAAACCTTCATCCGGCAAGCCGCCTACGCCCATGGTAACTACTTGTTAGAATGAACTCATGAACGAAAAACTTTCTACATTAATTATCCCATAATTAAATTAAAGCTAAATTACCGTACGGCAGCAATCTCCAGTGAAATTACTGGAATGCGCATCTGCATTTACAGAAATAGTAAAAGAGATAATGGAAAAAAAAATGTATGACAAAATCCTTTGAAGTTCTCACTGAAATCACAGCTTTTGACCAGGCAAAAAACTTAAATATCAGAATATCGGAACAAGTGTCCGCCAAAGGAACGAAATTCAGAGTATAAGTTTCCGTCTACTGTCAGAAAATCCTCACATGAATATGAATTCTTCACCAAACCATAAACATGACATGGAGTTTGAAGGCAAACAATTTTTCACCAAAACATAAATATGATATGACATGGAGTCACATGAATATGAATTCTTCACCAAACCATAAACATGACATGGAGTTTGAAGGCAAACAATTTTTCACCAAAACATAAATATGATATTATATGGAGTTTGAAGATAAACAATATGCACTTTGCAACTAAGTATTTAATTACGCCGAAAGGCGTATACCTATTGACAATGGGCACAATTAATCACCTTTTAATCATAAATTTCAATCTTAGGGTTGGCAATTGAAGATGCTGGCATATTCTTCGTCGTCCTTTCTAATCAATGGATGAGATTTTGATAAATTAACTTCCGCTCATTTATAAAGGCGTACGTTTATGTGATTACTTTTTCACATTTACTAAATAAGATTAAAAAATTACTTGCTCATCACCAAATTGCCACGTTCAGTGATTAAGAAATAAATAATAACACTGATTAAGAAGCTCAACGGATGCATATGGCCCGATTAAGAAGTTGGACATATGCATATGGCCCCGTGGATGTTAACTGCTACCGTTTCATTTGTGTGGGCGTGGATGTGAAATGCTACCGTCATTCCTTCGATAAACAAGCCAGCCTTAAGCCTTTCGGCGTTCACCAGCCGTGAGTACTCACGGCTGTGCTAGTATATGTACTATGAAACTAAAATATACATTTTGCAAAGTTGCAATTGAATAAATATACACTTTGCAACTGAGTATTTAATATTTATTGTATATATTAGAATATATACTATCAGATTTAAAGATATTATAGATAGAATAATATATATCCTAATATGTTAAGATATATACTATCCTATTCAAAAAATGTTTTAGATCAAATGATATATATCCTAATATATAATATATCTATATCATTTAACATATACTATCAAATTTATCAAATTTAAAAATGTTTTACATCAAATGATATATATCCTATATATCATTTAATATGCTAATATATATAAAGCATCAAATGATCTATCAAATTTAAAAATGTTTTACATCAAATGATATATATCCTATATATCATTTAATATCCTAATATATATAAAGCATCAAATGATCTGATATAGAACATCAAATGATCGTCTGCGATATGCATATTGATAATGATTATCAAACAGGTCTCTCGAGTCACTTGGGCGGGCAAGAGTTCTTCTCGTCATTTTTGCGTCACTTGGGCAAGAAGTAGAAGTCCAGAACTATCAACCGTGTACTCTTCTCGTCATTTGGCGTCACTTGGGCAAGAAGTAGAAGTCCAGAACTATCCGCCGTGTACAAAATGACAGTGTGCAGTGTGAACCGCGAAATTTAGCCTCGGAAATCTTGAAAGCATCCATTAAACCCGCTGTATACAAAATGACAGTGTGCACAGTGTGAATCGCGAAATTTATCCTCGGTAATCTTGAAAGCATCCATTAAACCCGCTGTATACAAAATGACAGTGTGCACAGTGTGAATCGCGAAATTTATCCTCGGTAATCTTGAAAGAATCCATTAAACCCTAATTAAAGATCCATTAAACCCTAATTAAAGGGGTTAGCAGACGCTGGATTTAACGATTTTCACCACGAAGAGCCGAAATGCGGCTTAAAAATCTGCAGCCG
>JZKD02S0380034.1:297626-308938 GCA_000966675.3 Picea glauca
CGACTCCAGAACATCTATTCACACAAATCAGACTTGTACCATGGGTGAAGCTTTGAAGCTGTTGAAGACATGATTTCAGTTGATCTTTTTCAGGACAGAACAAAAGCCAGGTTCATGGGTCATCATCAGATAATCTGCTGTTATACATAGGAAGTTTTCTCAGAACGAGATTGCTTGTTCAAATTTTTTTGCAGATTCCTGAATGATCCATTAGTACCAGTCATTACCAGCACAGAGTTCATCAGTTATAGGTTCATCAGAAATACCAGAGCAGCTACAATTTTTGCGCCCTTCAAATCCAGACTTAACTTAAAAAGACAATTCTACAACAAGACTTGCATAACAATGGGGATAGTTAATTTAACTCAGGTATTATTAGTTCATATTGATTTACTGCATTAATTTACATATTAATAGTTTGAACTAAAGATACCCTGATTACTCCATAACGTTTCATCATTTCCACGACCTGTACCTAATAAACTAACCCCCCATGACATTTCTTATCATAAAAATGCACCACATTCCCGGAACTGAGTTCGATTTGACTCGGATATGATAACTCTACACCCTTGTACGACTTTCATCATTTTCCGACACCCTATCTATCTCCACGATAATTCAAATATTCGTATACTAGTTCTCTCCCGACTACATTCTCCATCACATTCTCTCCCTTCGTCGCCCTCATCCAACCTTCGCTGCCCACCTATAGACTTCCCCTGTGATACCCAATGGAGCCATGGTCGCAAATCTCCATGAACCAGAGACATACGCAGATCTAGAAGCCCTCCTGGAGTATGAGGCAACCAGAGATATTTTTAAGCAAGCAGGGTGGGATCCATTTCTGAAGAAGTTCGATGGATATAACGATGCAATCACGCTCCAGTTTGCTTTTCATTTTGAGGGTGGGGTCGCCAAAGTGGGCGAACTCGAGTTCGAAGTCACGGAGAATTTCATTTCAGAGGCAATTCAATTGCCCACCACAGGTCAGAGATGGACAAAGGGACAACCCATTGATAAAAATCTTTGTACGCAGCTGTTGAAACCTCAGTACCGGGAAACACAGTGGTCCGAGGGAACATCGTGTACTTGGATGGAACCACAGTGGGCTCAATTGTTGACCATCCTCCAGCGTTACCTCACGTGTGAGGGTTGATATACCATCATATTCCCCTGCCATGCCCGACTCCTGTTACACTTCACAGGTACTCTGCTGAACATACCCTTCTTTTTGTTAAAAAGTTTAAAAAGGATGGTCGAACAGGTCCAAAAGGCTAATGAGTTTCGAGGAAGTCTATTCCACTTTGGTTTAGTTAAAATATTGATTAAATCTACACTGTCGAAGAAGTAAGAGACTTGGGATCTATTCATTGTAAAAACCCTCGCCGGTGCCCAGTCTAAAGATAAGAGTGTGAAGCCTGTTCCCCCACACAAAAAGTTGAACTCCAGAAAAAAGAGGGTCAAAACCCTGACTAAAGACTATGTTGGGGACCCTGATCCTGAACCTCCAATTGATGACGAAGTAGAAACCAATACTGAAACTGTGAAGGACACCACACCTACAGAGGAAAACATTGAAATCCCGAGTTCCCCCCTAGCTGCCGAGAACATAATTGACGTGGAGGAACTATCAGAGTCGACTGACAAGCCTAGGAGGAATCCGAAAAGAAAATGTAAAAGAATATTTTCAGGAATGGAAAACTTGGTGCCCAGTTACCCCCCACAGGAGAGATTGGAAAGTGTGGATGGTCACGAGGAGGCTCCAGATCCCTCTGAAATGACCTGGACTCTGTCCCAACTCATTCGAAAAAACTGTAAGACGGATCGGTAGGCTACTACGCCCAAAGGAATTGTGCAGAATGAGTCAATTCAAGTACCAACCAGTACCCTTGTTCAGATGCAAAGAGAGTCCACTCCTGGACCTAGTCCAGTTGACACCTATGAACGAAGCCCAAATGAGTTCACTCTTGAACTCAGTCCAAATCATAATCCTGATCCAGTTGACACTTATGAACGCAGCCCAGATGAGTTCACTCCTGAACTCAGTTAAAATCATAATTCCGATAGAGTTCACACCCCTGCTCAGATTCCAGATGAATTTACTCATGCGTCTAGCCCTCAAGCACAACCAGGACAAGATCAAACATTTGAAACCCACTGCGAGATTTCCTCCAGTCGATCCTTAAAACCAATGGTGGCAAAACTAGAAAGCAAGAATAACAGATTGAAGGAGAAGTTGCATGAGTACATTNATACCCTTCTTTTTGTTAAAAAGTTTAAAAAGGATGGCCGAACAGGTCCAAAAGGCTAATGAGTTTCGAGGAAGTCTATTCCACTTTGGTTTAGTTAAAATATTGATTAAATCTGTACTGTCGAAGAAGCAAGAGACTTGGGATCTATTCACTATAAAAACCCTCGCCGGTGCCCAGTCTAAATATAAGAGTGTGAAGCTTGTTCCCCCACACAAAAAGTTGAACTCCAGAAAAAAGAGGGTCAAAACCTTGACTAAAGACTATGTTGGGGACCCTGATCCTGAACCTCCAATTGATGACGAAGTAGAAACCAATACTGAAACTGTGAAGGACACCACACCTACAGAGGAAAACATTGAAATCCTGAGTTTCCCCCTAGCTGCCGAGAACATAATTGACGTGGAGGAACTAGCAGAGTCGACTGACAAGCCTAGGAGGAATCCGAAAAGAAAATGTAAAAGAATATTTTCAGGAATGGACAACTCGGTGCCCAGTTACCCCCCACAAGAGATATTGGAAAGTGTGGATGGTAACGAGGAGGCTCCAGAGCCCTCTGAAATGACCTGGGCTCTGTCCCAACTCATTCGAAAAAATCGTAAGATGGATTGGCAGGCTACTACGCCCAAAGGAATTGTGCAGAATGAGTCAATTCAAGTACCAACCGGTACCCCTGTTCAGATGCAAAGAGAGTCCACTCCTGGACCTAGTCCAGTTGACACCTATGAACGAAGCCCAAATGAGTTCACTCCTAAACTCAGTCCAGATCATAATCCTGATCCAGTTGACACTTATGAACGCAGCTCAGATGAGTTCACTCCTGAACTCAGTCCAAATCATAATTCCAATAGAGTTCACACCCCTGCTCAGAGTCCAGACGAATTTACTCATGTGTCTAGCCCTCAAGCACAACCAGGACAAGATCAAACATTTGAAACCCACTGTGAGATTTCCTCCAGTCGATCCTTAAAACCAATGGTGGCAAAACTAGAAAGCAAGAATAACATATTGAAGGAGAAGTTGCATGAGTACATTGTATTGGATAGACATATTAAAACTGAGAATGAACTCATGAANAAAAACATATGGCATTGACAAGACATATCAGAGGGAGAAGATGAATCCAAATATTATATAGACTCAGAGAGAGTCACGATTCATATAGAACATGGAGACTCAAAGTGAGCATGATCTCAGAGAGGATCAGATGGGAAAAAGAGATGTCTTCTAGGATAGACAGACATATGTCATGAGTTGAGAAGACTAGATCATAGCTTCAGAGACTTCTAAGAAATGTGAAATCTCCTAGGAATATTCCCTTCTTTCAGTGATATATGAGGAATCCAGTTAGAAGGACTGGGATATGGATTTTTCCTTGAGACTAGAAGGGAAGTCAATAGTCACTACCAAGATTGATCTACCATATCAAGCATGTTGCAGATAACAATACAAATCCTGATTTGTGTCCAGAGGATTCTTCTAGCAAGAGGGAGAATACTATGATGAGACACTTGCTCCAGTGATAGAAGAAATAGTTCCAATGTTCGTGAAGACAACCAGAACAACCATGATTCTGATACATTATGTGATTTAGAGGGAGAAGTCCTTTTATTTGAGATTAAGTTGCCTCCATGAAAGAAGAAAAACTACCTTTAGTTTCATATGAAGTTGTTGCCATGATGGAATAAAGGAGATACTCTCAGAGTTCAATGACTTCATAAAAAGAAGTTGCAGGTGCAGAGTCCCAATTCTAGAAGGAACAATTGTAGAGAGAGTAGAGGACATAATCTCAGGCAATGATACAAATAGTGCGTTGTAGAAAGCACATAGAACCAACACATGATTATGCAGATTGAGTTGTAGTTGATAAAGTGTACCAGGTTGGTACAATGTGATGTGAAAATTTGGTTTTGAAGTACATGACATGAAGACTCATGTCTGCAAGTTGAAGAAAGCTCCAAGATCTTGGTATGGCAGTATTGATAGTTTTCTAATGAGCTTAGGATTTACCAAGAGTAAATATGATCCCATCCTTTACTTCAAGATTGAGAATGATGGACCCATTATATTGCTGCCATATGTGGATGATTTATTCTTGATAGATGAAGAAAATCTCATCGCATATTGTAAGAAGAAGCTTGTTGTTGAATTTGAAATGAAGGATCTAGGACCGATGTACTATTTTTAGGTCTTGAAGTATGGCAGAGCCCATAAGAGATTTTCCTTAATCAAGGAAAGTATGTTGTGGAAATTATGAAGAGATTCGACATGATGGACTATAGATCCACACCCACTCCTATGGAGATGAATCAGAAGTTATTGGATGCTACTTCGTCATAAATAGTTGATGTTACTCTATATAGACAGATGATTGGTTCATTGATGTATCTAACTAATACCAGACAAGATATATGCTTTTCTGTGAACATATTAAGTCAATATTTGGTGGATCTCAGACGTGTTCACCTTGTTTTTGCAAAGCATGTGATGCGATACATTAAGGGTACATTGGATTATGGTCTCTATTATACCGGAGATCATGAATTCAAACTATATGTTTATACTGATTCAGATTGAGATGGAAGTGCTTCAGAAAGAAATAACACTTCAGGATATTGTTTTAGTTTGGGGTTAGCCATGACTTCATGGCAAAGAAGCAAGAAATCCATTATTGTTCTTAGAACGACTAAAGTAGGGTACATTGCAGCATGTTATGCTAGTTGTGAAGCCATATGGCTTTGGAATTTGTTGACAAGTTTGTTTGATCTAGAGATGGAAGCCACCATGATTCTATGTGATAAAAAAAGTTGCATAAAGATAATAGATAACCCAGTGTTCCATGATAAGACTAAACACATAGAGATCCATTATCACTACATTTATGACATGGTGCAGAAGGGAGCTGTAAAGATCCAATATGTTGGCATAGAAGAGTAGGTTGCAGATGTGTTGACAAAGCTTCTGTCTCATGTGAAGTTTGAGTACTTCCGAGACAAGATTGGTGTTGTCCGAAAGGAAATACCTCGAAGGGGGGATTGATGTTGATGTATGGTATCTTGAACAACAACGGGTAGCTCAGTTCGGATTTTATATCCTAGGGAACTGATCATCCCTGGACAAATCCCGAAGTTCTGGTAAGGACAGTCTGTCAGAGTACTTGTGCATGTATATGCCAACTGTGGTCAGTAGTGGTAGCTCAGTTATGATTTTATATCCCAGGGAATCTTTTGATTCCTAGGAAGATCCCGAAGGTTCGGTAAGTACAGTCTGTCAGAGTAAAACGTGGTAGCTCAGTTAGGATTCTATATCCTAGGGAATCTTATGATTCCTTGGTAGATCTCGAAGGTCCAGTAAGGATGGTCTGTCAAAGTACCACAAATGTTGTTTTTGATGCACCTGCCTCATTATGTTGCCACATATAGATGTTGATGTTCCAAGTTCGTGTTGTTGATGATGTTATTGTTCCAGCTTCGTGATGTTGATGATGTTGTTGTTCCAACTTCATGCTATTGATGTTGTTGTTCCAGCTTCATGTTGATGATGATGGTGATGTTATTCTAGCTTGGTGTTGTTGATGTTAATGTTCTAGCTTCATGTTGTTGTTGATGATGATGCTCAGTTTCTACTAATGTTGATGATTAGAAAAACTTCCAATGACTTATAGATATGACCGAAAATGTTCTGGATGTTGATGATGATGTTCCCTCCTCTTGATGATGTATTGAGTCTAGTCAGTTGTTATTAATGTTGTCAGTGCAATACCCTTCTTGTTAAAGGGGAGTGTTGAAATATTGTAACTTCGAAGAATATTCTACCAGAGAGAGAGTTGAATAACTCCAGTTCTTGGAATCTTTGAGCATGAAATTGTCTAATAATAGCTTGTTTTATGTATATATTATAGAACCACATTGTCCCTATAGAGACTTGGATAGATCACTACCTTCATTTTCTCTTTAGATTTTTTTACACACCTTTTCCTCCCTTTCTAGATTCTTCTTCTTGTTTTTTAGAATGTGGAGAGAATGTTGATGGAGGAATGGTTGATATTTTTGTGGAATTGAAGGGTTGTTGGGTTTGTAAAGTTTGTTAGGGGTCAATATGGGTTATTGGGGACAAAACACATGGAAAAACAGGATATGCAGGCTCTATAGTTGGGCATGTATATCCTTGTCACAATTGGGGGAATCAAAGGGCTATACAGAGGATATGGAATCAGTGCAGATGGGTTATTGGGAACAAAACACATGGAACAACAGGATATGTAGGCTATATAGTTTGGCATGTATATCCTTGACACAATTGGGGGCATCAGAGGGCTATACAGAAGAGATGGAATCAATGCCAATCCAATGTACTTGATAGCATGCTAGTGGAGTAGGATGGGTGGTACATTAGAGGATGTAGGAAGGTATGTATGGGTTGGTTTGATGGGATGGGAGACTTGAATAGGGGTATTTTTCAGGTTCTAATTATAATTTCCCATATGTGAAACATCATTTTTTATGGAGGAAGGATGTGATGTCTTACCTTCAAGTGGAGGATTTGCTATTGCTTGGTTTGTGCTACCATTTCAAACCCTAGAGCCTCCATTTTCCTTCCCTCCTTTCCACTATAACACACACACACACAATATTTGAGAGTGTACTTTGTATATCATCGAGTAATTGGAACAATGGTTAAAATCATTATTCATATCCTTTGTTTGGCATAGTTTTGAACAAAGAAATGGGAGAGGCATTGAGCAAGCAACGACAATGGTTTMTTATTTTTTTTCTTTGACTTTTCAAGAAAACAAAGGTATGTTTGTTTAACATTTTAGTTGAAAAGAGCCCTCTTGCAAACAACCACTCTTGGTTCATGRCCTTTAGARTGATTTCTTTAACTAGACATCACATCCAGCCATGAYTGTTGWATCATATTTTAATGGCCTAGATCCATGTTCACCCAACCCATGAGTGCAAGGTTTGAAACATTATACAAGAATGGTTTTAYTGGATCTTTAGATGCTTATCACAAGGTTTATGTGAATATTTTTTTAAATCTAAGCTATAATTGATAGAAGACATGTGCATTGGGGTTCATTTGATATAGATCTTTCTGGGGTTTTWGGTAGAGAAATGCTCTCTTACTAAGAAGTTGTGGGGGGCTTGMATTTGATCRAGATTTTGAGTCCTTTAGTAACAATGCATCAAATAAATTACCTTAATGAGMAGTAGCACTTCCACTTCCTAGGAGCTACATTCACACAAACATTAGGCATTGGTTTTACATGTATTTGCATTGTAACTACAAGCTTCTTCACTAAAGGGTAGAGGGAAAMTTTAGTTATGGAAATAGATATTTAATCACTGTGAGMTAAGGATCAGAGGARAGAACAACTTGATTATGATGGGAGAATGGTAGATCTAGAGGATTGTTTGGAGGTTAGGTTTTTAGTGATGTTGGTTTGTTATTGGCCTTTAATGATGAGTCTTTTCGGTAGACTCTTCTCTCATTGGGTGTTGCTTTATATCTTTGTAATGTACAAGGTAGACACCAACTCAACTTTAAGGGTTTGGCTCCTTAAGAGCTCCAAATTTAGTCACGAGATTTCATTAGAATTTTTTTGGTGGTCAAGCTTTGGCCATTAGTGTAATTTTGCTTTGTAATTTTATTATGTTAAGTTTGTTCGACAAGGCAAAGGTTCAAATCTAGAAATATGTTGAATCCAAAGTGTCATCTAAACATCACCACTACAGAGGCGTTGAAGGGGAGGATTATGATGGAGATTTATAATGATGGGATGCTAAAAATTGTTGAGAATTTCATAACTTTGTGCACATGAGAAAATGATATTGTCCCTCATTTTGACATTTCTTACATTATAAGGTATGTCAGGCTCTTTAATGACAATTAACAAGTACACATTGCATTTGTAAAATTACTTGCATAGTTAGAAGGTTGCTTTCTATTGTTCCCCCCTCTAAAACTAAGGCACTGTTGGCCTTGCCAGTTCCCAACACAAAAAATATTGAAGAATAGAGAGCTTCACAAGCTTTAAGAAGTTTTTTTTCTTCTTTGTTTCTTCTTTTCTTTTTGATGCAAGAATTTTTTAATTTTTTTACAATTCATATATCTCATCGACAAGTTTTCATTAATTAAAACACTATTAATAAAGAAAAAAACATTTTAACTATTTTGCATCCCTATATAAGGTTATATATCAATGATTATAGATTCAATTGTTCAGTGGTATAATAAAAACCAAAAGGTATTATGATAATTAAGCAATTAATTTTGAATCGACAACGCTTATAATATTTGACGTTCATATTAAGATAATTTATGATATTTTACATTATTTAATTTTGATTATTATAATTTAGATATCAATTTATATTACAATATTTTAATTTTGAATATTATAAATTAAAAAAATTTAGTAAATTATAAATTAAATATATAAAGTGATGTTTTCCCAGTGATACATAAAAAAACGTTTATTTTTATTTTAAAGTGATAAAATTTATCATAATTTAGTGTCAATTAGTACTTAGAATAATTATTATTGGCTATTAATTTTAAATGAAAGTTTTTTTTTTATAACAAAACATAATTGGATTTTCATTATAAAAAGGAGATTGCTAGAGATTGCTACATAACTGCAACTTTTACATACAAAATTATATATATATATATATATATATATATAAACTGAGTTTTTAAAACACCTTCTAAGTGAGACTTCCAAAGATTTCCACCAACAACTAGTTTCACTAATTGGTCTAAAAGCAAAGCAACACAAAAATACATAAAATTATAAGTTCATATTCCATCCTAAGCCTCCTTCCCTTCGATAGAGAGGAGAGGGCCCAAGTCTACGAATTCCATGGGGTTGTGTAGTTGACCCCTTGATTCTTCCTCTCTAGAAACCTGCTAAATGGAATTTGCAGAATCATAGTTATTGGGTGCCTGTGAGAAAGAGTCCATTTGCAATGGTGTAATTGTCATTCACAGTTGTTGACATTCAACCTATAAATCATCAATCCTATGCATCTGTACCTAAACCCGTTCCAATAAATTATCCACACTTCCAACTACGACTTGTTCCAGCTCAAATAGTTTCATATTGATGCTATGAAGAGTTTGACTATTTTCCTGGCATGCCTCCTTGTGCCCGTGGAGGATATTCTTCACATCTCTCCAGTTGATATCACCCATATTAAATACAAAAAAATCTTACATAGAAAATATGCTGAGCAACAAAAAATTCCAACTATACTCCTTGATTCCAAATGAAAACCACTGATAATTTATCCCAATCCCAACTCTGCTAAATTTTAGAATAGAAAAATTCATTTGACAACATCAAGTGGGAAATGCAGATAGAGAGGCAATAGGAAAAGGCAATTGGGAAACCTGAAAAATTGCCAAACCATTCTAGAAGGAATTTTCACATTGAGAAATTTGGATAACTCGTGCTCACTCTTCCACTTTTGATGCATGCCCAATAGAGGCAAGAAAAAAAATTCTTGAAACTCTAGACAAGCACAAGTGCCCAAATCAGACTTGCTAGAGCCAAAGAACTATCCTCTCCACCGGATAGAAACCAATGTAAATCATCACCATCAATTGAATGATCCTACATTTCAATTAATTCCCACACATATTGCATTCAATAACACCTTGAGCCAGGAAACTATTCAAGTGCATAAGTAGCAAGAGCCTCCCTCCATATCTTACCTTATGTGTACCATCCATGCTTTGCATCGAAAGGGGTGAACATTTGACGAACTCCTTGGATATGGAATGGGAATAGATGTTAAAAACCCATTTTTAACCAATGTCCCAACATCTAAATGAGAGGTTATTTCATACCAATGGTATGTGAAGCTATTGAGCTCTCATTTTATATGAAAGCAGGATATTTCCCCAAAGCGTGCTACCATGTATCTTATCCTTGAGAGTAAGAAGATAAAAAAATTTCTTCCCATGTAAACATGAATTACCATGTTATTTGGGTGGATATCAGTGGCCACCCACCTATTCCACTAGCTCAAAAAACAATTTTCCATTTTGGCAGTTTTTTACAGTTTTTTCGATTCTCAAAATTCTTGGGTCATTTTGAGGCAATATTTTTTTGTACTTTTGGAGGGCCAATGGTTATATTTGGTAGATCTTGAATCTTGGTTGAATTTGTTCTCTTCGACTAGACCTTTCCAATGAGGTATCAAATTCCCCAAACAAATATTGTATGCAAAAGTTACGCCTTCGAGAAGTTGATGTATCAACTACCCCCATCAGGGCCCACAAACCTTTTGGCCTTTCATCTCTCGGGGTTAGGTTTTTGGATGTTTAAGGTTTTCTCATTAATTATGTATGTTAAAAAGGACTTTTGAGCCTCATTTTAATGGCATCTTCTTGCGAATGAGTATAGTCATCACATCCCTTCTCAGAGATAGGCTACCACCATTCTAGCAAGTTCATTCATTCTGTATTTTTACAGTTTCTGTACATTTATTTCATTAATAGAAATTGTGTATTATTGTATATATGTGTTTCTTGCAATATCTTTGTGTATTTACTTATTATATATCCACCTTCATTTTTTTCTCAAAATAATATGGATACGTATTATCAGAGCAGGATGATCCTTGTCATTTCTTAGTGTATGTCCCCAACGAGGTCAGGGTATAGAGAGTTGGGTCTCGAGCTAGTTTCTCTTGAGGAAAACCTCTCTTGCCAGCCCAAGAAGCTTCCCACAGAGGAAGAAAAGAGATACGAGGGAGCATGTGATTATATTAATTTGTTTCTTGAGGAATCCCTCACGTGACAAAGGGATGAAATGATGGAATTTTTTTCCAAATCCTTTGATGACTGTCGATAACAACAAACACATCTTCATCAAGCAAACACTTGACGGTCAGATAGATGTAGATGCTTTGTTAAAGTGGTTAAATATGCTAGAAGGTTATTTCTCTATCCAAAAATTTTCCGACAGGAAAAAGATAATCTTTGTTCTCCTTAAGGTTGTCCCTCATGTCAAATATTGGTGTGAAACTTATTGTGAGAAAATTTCCA
>JZKD02S0380046.1:7435-18503 GCA_000966675.3 Picea glauca
GGCTCTGGCCTTTGGGTAAATTTACATGTTTCAAACTTCTTTTCACCAAAGTGGTCAGTGTCAAAGTTGACCACCATTGGACTCGCCTATCCTCATTCAATGGTCACCATGCATTTCCCATATCCGATGGTCCTCATTCACTTCGAAACTTTGGAGCTTCGGCCTTCAGTTGAACTTACATGTTTCAGAATCTTTTTAGTCGAAGTGGTTAGCATCAGAGTTGACCATTTCCTTTAGTGTGATCTAATGGTTCAATATTTCCTTTCTAGATCAACGGTCAATGCTTAACTCTAGATCAAATCTTGATCTAACAGCTAGGAAACCATCTAAAGCTCCTTCCTAATCGACAACAGGTGTTATTTCGTGACTTCGATATTTCGTGGATTCATACTTGTTTCCAATAATCACATAAATGTTGAAGCTCTAGAGTACCAAATATTTCTACCTCCTGCTTGATGCAACGACTGAGAAATAACCCAAATTTTCTCCACGAGATTTGACGGTCACTGTTTACTTCACGATTTCGGAGGTTCCAAGATTTTGTGTCTTATGGGGTCTGCTTATCATGTCCTTCCACTTAATTCTATCTGGCGATCAGGATAGATCCCGAACTAATATAACGGTTGTTGTAAAACGATCCTTTACAAGGGATATCTTTACTCACAAAACTTTGTCTCTTGTGTTATTTCAAATGTTTCATCTCTTTTGATCTTCGATTAACGTTCTTCCTTCTGATATTTGTGTCAGTGTGCTCCTCTATGCACTTTTTTTATCCAATCAGAAGGCTATCTCTTCTAATTTTTAGGTTTGTACAGGATTCCTTTGCATGCTACCTCTCATGAGCTTTAGGAACATAGCATCATTATTGATCATATCATGATCAACAGTGATCATGAATTGCTTCTGCCCCAAGGTGATTCTACCTCTACCCCAAGGTGATATTCATTTTTCTTTGTTTACTATACATGTTTGACTCATGTTTCCATCAATGACAACACACAACCAATAATTCCAACAATATCCCCCTTTGGCATTGAGGGAAACATGTCTGTAAAACAAATACTTTTGATCCCCCTATCACTAATCTCATTTTTAGGTTGGAGGATTGAACTTTTACTTATACCAAATACTGATACCAAATTTGTTTTACTATTTTTTTCTCCCCCTTTGACATCAATGAAAAAGAGTTAAAATTTTATTTCTTTTCTCCCCCTGTGAATGTGCCAATTGTTCTATCAATCTCTTGGGATTTTGTGTTCAAATAGGTAGTCTTATTGATACCTAATTTTTGTAGTGATCAAGTCTTTTAAACCTAATCCAATGACTTCCTCATTTGATGACCAAATTAAATACTCCCCCTGATTTTTTACTATTTCATATGTTTTTATTGTCTTGTCCTTTGTCCTAAAGAACAAGGGTGTGAATCTTACTAATCGTCTTGATTTGTTTCTTTATTTGTGTTGATATTATGATATTTCACAAGAATACCATTGATTGATACCAATTAATTTAATCTCCATTCTTCAACCAATTTAATATCTTATTCATAGTCCTTCGACTCTGCAGAAACCAACTTTAACTTTTTCCCCTTCGAAATAAGATTGAATTGGTCCTTTCATTTGTTGTTTATTAAGTCCTATTAATAAGTTTTTCATTATTTTGGAAATTCCTCATTCTTTTATTGGTTAATGTACTCTTGATTTGCATGATATCATTAAGATCTATTATTGTGTCAGCTTATTCTTTAGGAACTCTCCTCTCTTGAGATTGATCCATTTCATATTCAAATCTCTGAATTTCACATTCCTTATTATGAACTTCACCCATCATTTTCTTGTTATCAATTTCTTCATTTTCAAGTGTCGGATCATCTCTCTTGCTTTCTATTTCAAATTTTCTTCTCCATACCTTTTCATGAGATATTTTGTTTGTAGGATCTTTATTTTCTAGATTTGTTCTTTGAGACTTGTCATTTCTTCTTTTATTCCAACCTTCATTAGATTTTCTTCCTAACCTGTATGAATTATTTCTCATGGATTGACTTCTTGATTTTCTGTAGTTTTTGTAATTTGACCAAACCTATCACAATTGTAACATCTCATTGTATGAAAAAACTTATTTGTGTGGCCAACATAATTACATATCCAACATCTCATTGAGCGATTGGACCTTCCCGAATTTTTATTTTTAGGACTCTTGCATTCCAATGCTTTGTGACCAAAGTTATTACAAGAAAAGCAATAACCATTGAAGGTGTTTCCATACATAGGTCTGTTGTGACATGAGAAGTATGTATTTTGATATGTTTCTTGTTATTTACTTTTATAGCTTCCTTCCATGACAAAGTTCATGATTTTTTTTAGGTTTGTGACTATACCTTTTTCTTTTGAGTATGATTCTTTATCATGCTTTTGAATGGTGCTCCATTTGCCACCTTCTTCTTTCTTATTATATCCAAGACTGGTTTTGTCATCAATTGGTCTTTGACTATTCTAGATCATATCTAGGATAGATGAGTTGTTCTGGAATTTGATAGTTGCTTTTGTCTTTTCATTCTTCTTTTTGAGGTTGATAACTTCCATTTCCAATATGTTACATGTTTCTTCCTTTTAAGTCAATTGAATCTTCAAGGCTTATTCTTTTTCCTTAGCTCCTTCAAGTTGAGTCTTTAGATTGATGACCATTTATTCAGTATCATCCAACACTTCTGTGCAGTTATAAGTTTTGTCATATGTCTTTAACTCTTCTATATATATTTTTAGATCAACAACTTCATTCTTCAATCTTTTGATTTCTTCCTTGTTTTCTAGTTCAATCCTTTTGAGGTTGATGGCTACCAATTCCAACTTGTGGCATGATTCTTCCTTTTAAGTTAATTGGATCGTATGTCCTTCTTCATTTTTCTTAGCTTCTTCAAGTTGATTCATTAGAGTTGCATTATTACTTTCATTTATCATTTTGACGTTAATAATTTTCAATTCCAATATGTGACATGATTCTTCTCTTTTAGTTAATTGGATCTTCTAGGCTTCTTCATTTTTCTTAGTTTCTTCAAGTGGAGTTTTTAGATAGATGACCATTTATTTTTCCTCTTCTAGTACTTATTTTAGTACTTATTTTCTTTCATTTTCATGTGTCTTTAATTCTTTCATTTCTTCTGTTAGATTAGCAACTTCAGTCTTCAATCTTTTGATTTCTTCTTCTTTGTCTTCTAGTTGAATCTTTTGTTCATTCTCTTCATGGTTAGATTGATCTAAAAAATGTAGTAGAAACATATATTTCTTTTGAAGTTTCTCCAACTCTTCAAAAGTGCACATAACTGTGTATTCAATTTGGTCAAGAACATCCTTAGTAACTTCAATATATAGACCATTTCTTGGTTCCATACTAATCACTGCAAATGTAGCTATAACATCAGTCTTACAATCTAATAGTTTTTCTTTAGTGAACACTGAAGTATTAATCAGTTCCTTGATGTAGTAGTCTTATCTATTGATGACTTGGATTTGCATCAATTCTTTGATGGAATTTTCCTCTTCTGTTTTTCATTCTTTGTTCTAATTAGAATTCTCTTCATCTGTATTTTGTTCTTCAATCTTATTGGATTTCTCCATTTCTGAGTGTTGTTATATAAACTGATTGGAATTCTCTATTTCTTTGTTTTGTTCTTTATTTTGATAAGAATTCTCTATCTGGAGCCATACTACTTTAGCATAGGTGCAGTGTCCCATATTTTCTTTGACTTGGTCTGACAGTCCATTTTGGATTTCCTTTAATGCTATTGGATTATTTTTCTTTGTTTCTTTTGCAGTTTTGGTTTTTTTCTTTGAGGTAGTTGAGTACCAAGGTTTAGATACTACTAAATCCCAAACACCAGATCCTCGTGACTTCATATACCATTTCATTGTTTCCCTCCATGAAGAATAGTTTGTTCCATCAAATACAGGAGATTCATTTGTGGAGAGAGCCTTTTTTCCACCGATTTCTTCATAATCTACCTTCCAATGTTTAAATTGTGTTGAAATCACCCACTCTGATACCAATTATTGAAACACACGCTGACACTGAGAGGGGGGGTGACTCAGTGTCTGAAACTTTTGACTGTTTTTCACACTTTCATAGATTAGTTGAATTAATTGAATAAGGTATATGCAACTCAATTAATTATTCATAAACATGTGTAACACAAATTGTATGAAGTAGATAAAATATTTTTCTTTTATTTATTTAAATTTAATGAATGCAAATAAAATCAATCATTTAATATCTTCAACTTCAATTGAATATGAGAGAACAACTCTCTGATACAAGACCCAACTTGTAGTTCTCAGATCCAACTGAGAAATGAGGAACCCAACCCTCATAACAAGACCCATCTTGTTGATCTTAGATCCAACTGAGATGTGAGGAATCCAACCCTCATAACAAGACTCAGCTCATAAATAGGCACCAACCTAATAGAATGAACTTTCATTCAATCTGTTATATATATATATATATATATATAATCCACCAAAACACCCTTAGATTCACCACCACTTCTGGTTTATATAGTATTTCAATAGGTATAAGATTGAACCATCGTGTCTTTTTGACATGAACCATTCCATCTCTTCATTTAATTTAACATAGATAATCTTCTCCTTTTATTCATTAATTTATCGTGTAAGTTTCTCAATTTGGAAGATTAATCTTGATTCGAATTTCATCAACTTGAGTTGATTGGTTCATTAAGATATAGAATTGGGGCTATTAATGCCTCTGAAACAATTCTTGCATTGCTTAATGAAGAAAGTGGACTCTGGTCTCCTCCCACTGATCCAAATGCCTCTAAAGTTCCTCATTTTGGCTCCTTAGTGCAATAACTTTGTCCTCTAGTTGGTCAATTAAATTGCGGTGTTGTACCAATGTTTCTAGAGCAAAAGAAACAATTGAATTAAGGGCATAAACCCTAATATACATTCATGGGTCGTCTTCAATCTCATTTGTGGCCAATTCGTTATCCATTTTGCGCCCAGGATCCTGTGGGTCCATGTTTTTCCATGACGAGTAAAAGTTCGCGATTTCAAGAGGAGCTTTGCAGGGTATTAAATCCAGCACTAAATTGAAACTAGTGCTTATTCCAAATGGCCAAGAAAACCAAAGAAACACTAAATTCATAGCTACCACAGAGCCCACGCACCTTTCCAGCAAGAAAACTCCAAATAATACTGCAGGCAAGGAGATGGAAGGGTGCTTTCATATAACAACCCAATCTTCTCATATTTCACTTTTGTTCTTGCTTCCTCCCCTGTTTCTCATCATAACAGTACCTAGAGAGTGTATCTTGCTATAATGATGAATCAAATTGGAACATACCTGAGATTCTTGTATTAACCAAATTCGCATCTCCACCATGTTCTTGTTGACGTCCATTACCAAATTTGCATGATGCCAATTTCCCGTCCTCGTGTTTCTAGTTTCTCGAGCAAGTGCAGATAGGTTCAGACCCATTGTTGCACCTCTGTGATGGTACTGGCCACGACTCGCCTCATGCATACGACACCTCCACTCGAACTCTGCCTTAATGACTCTTCCCTTTCCATCATATAGTTTTCTTATCCAAATCCATGAAACCAAATGCATGTCCATTTGTTGTGAACCTCTCCCATGCATCCACCCAGATCCCACGTGGAGAAACTTTGGGATTGAGAATTCAACCATATGGTCATGGGGGCAAGGTGAGACTTTGTTTCATCTGCCCTCATGAGACCTTGGGGATTTCCAATGGCCAAGTTTTCCATTATGTCGGCTACACTATTATATTTTTGGATCACATGGAAGAATTTCACTTGAATGTTTCTAAGAGAAAGGCGAATACGATCCAAGAGTTTCTTTAAATATATGTCCTTTGGTGTAGAGTAAAAAACAAAAAATCTAATCAAGTTTTTGGAGTCCCCAAATATATTGAAACTAAGAATAACTATGTGTCCACCAGGCCCATACAGTTCCCCGCCTCCCATCCCGGCACCTGCCTCCCCTAACATTTTTCACATTTTAAAACTAATCAATCTGGATTAAAATTGTGCCTAATCATCATAATAAAAGTCAATAAGTGGGTTGTTTGTGAACAAATTACCTCAAAGAATAAATTTGGCTTATAATAGTACTCAGGTTAAACAAGAAACTACATACACCCCCTCTTAAAATAAAATGTGTCCTGAAGTTTCAAAATGGGTAGGGAAATGTTTGAAGCATCTAAACTACATCCTCCCAAGTAGTGGAATTTGGATTATAACTATCCCCTTATATTTTAATTCATTACACAAAACAATATTTACACTAGTGATTACTATGGTCCAATATGCCTACTGGTTTAGGGTGATAATCGGTGGGTCAATCTAACGATCAGCAAGCTTCAGTGAATTTGATGTGGATCCAATGATGTTGACGCAGCATTTGGCGACATTAATGAAATCCGGTGAAGTTGTCTCAGGCTTCCAACCAGTGACTTAAGGCTTCAACAGCAATCCCTCTGGTAACGGTAATCCTCATTATGAAAATTTCAATTTTTTATTGCCTCCAAACTTCATTCATATAAAATCTAGTATCTCAGGTATATCTATGATGTTGTAAGTTTATTTATTGAATTATGGTTGAATCATTGAGATAAAATATAATGATGTTGTAGATCTAAGTTTGTACATTACTTATGGAATTATTGTTAATATTGATACAAATTTGTATTGTTGTTGTAGATACATGATTTAAAAAAATTTATAGATTTATTGTAAAAAAAAAGCATGTCACGTCTCCATCCCCAAGCTAGGACATGTCATGCAAAATATTTTCTTTTGTCACAGCTGAATTTATGATTTTCTCTAAGTTTTACTCATTACGGCTCTAATAACATAATGTAGTGATCCCAGTTACCGATACCATAGTGTCACGTCCCTAGCCACACAAGTTTTCCACATGACACCAATTCTTTTCTTTTTAGTCACATTAAACTTACATATTTTCTTAGAATTACTACCTTTACGGTTTTGATATCTTAAGATGATAATTCCTACCATAAACAAGTCTGAAATATATTGGATATCATCTTATTAACTTAAAATTCCCTACATATGAACAGACATGTAGTTTTACAACATATATAAACCATGCATAAATATATAAGTAGTTACAGCAACAGATTAAATATATTATACACGGTAAACAACATGTAATTACGCATAAGAGCGCTTACCTTTTATGTAAATCACCAATTGCATGCAGACCTTAGAATTTCCTCCCGGGCATAGACTGTGTTACTCATAAATTTTCAGTAGCAGATCACCCCCGAGTTGAGGCTAGAACTCCACCAGGGAAGGATTCCTAGGTCAGACTAAGGTCTATACTCAACAATTAATCTCAATTCAAGGTGCCAATTGCTACAATTAGCCTACATGCTCTCATTTCCCACATGCATGTCCTGTTGAAATGTAACAAGGGATGTCCTCATTCATGTTTTTGTGTTTTGTCATGGGGGACATAAAGTCACATTTCCTAGACATGTTTTATTTGTAACGTGACTTTTTAAATAAAGTGTTTTTATAAAGTGAATGTACTTTATAACTTAAAGTGATTTTAAGTTGTGAGACCCAAAAGTATTTAATGTGCATTTATTACTTATTTTGTAATTAATGAGGAGCATTAAATGTGAGCTCTCATATTAGACTTATGATAGCCATTAGATTGAGTTGGTTATGTAAGTTAGGGTTTCTTGGGAAAAGAGAGAGTACATATACATGCTTAGGAATGTGAGAAGAACACACAGAAAAGACAAAGGAGAGAGATCAGATTTCTAAGAGAGATTTCTTGAGCACAGTTTTC
The DNA here is from genome assembly GCA_000966675.3 of Picea glauca. Lineage (NCBI taxonomy): Eukaryota > Viridiplantae > Streptophyta > Pinopsida > Pinales > Pinaceae > Picea > Picea glauca. The sequence goes on from JZKD02S0380046.1 coordinate 15,293, forward strand.
AAAGCTAATTAGAGTGCATGGTTCCCAAGACAGTGCAATCATAAAAGTCCGTACAGCACTCTAATTAATAAGGAGCATTAAATGTGAGCCCTCACATTAGACTTATGATAGCCATTAGATTGAGTTGGTTATGTAAGTTAGGGTTTCTTGGGAAAATAAAGAGTACATATACATGCTTAGGAATGTGAGAAGAACACACAGAAAAGACAAAGGAGAGAGATCAGATTTCTAAGAGAGATTTCTTGAGCACAGTTTTCAAAGCTAATTAGAGTGCATGGTTCCCAAGACAGTGCAATCATAACAGTCCGTACAGTAGAAGGAAGGACAGTTCGTACAGTGAGAAGACAGTCTGAATAGCAAGAGGGGGGCACAATTTCCAAGGAAGAAGTCTGTACAGTGTGTATTGTACTTGTTGGAACAATTCTCGAGGTAATTTATGTGCATTTATTGTTGTTGTTTGTTTGGTTTGCACGTGTGGGCATTTGAATCTTGTTGGCACGAATTTCTAGAAAGAAATCAGATTGCTGAGATATGTTGATTTTCATTTCTGATTTAGAGTTGGAATTAATAAATTTTTGGGTTGTAAGAAATTTCAAATCTGCTCTTGAATAATAGAAATAATCTCTCTAGGGTTTTCCCCACAGTGGGGTTTTTGCCCTAGTCATTGGACCAAAAATCACTTGTCTATTTGTTGCCTTATCAAAGTATGGGTCAGTGATTTACTTGACTTAGGTGTTTTAGCTTTCAATTGCTTTCTATTTTAAAGGCATTATTAAAAGACTAAAATCTCAGGTTAGTCAAGTGTTTGACGAAATGTGTGAATGAGATATTTATGATTTTGTCATTAAAAATATTCATGTCCCACCCCAAGAAGTGTGCCCCTTCTCTGTTGAACATTCCTTCGGCTACCCCACTTCTCTTTCGGGGCTTCAGCAACAAAATGAACAGAAAGTCTCAGATCCTTGCAATTATTTCCCAATGCACCAACAAACAATCTTCAGCAGTTCTTTCACAAGAGAGAGATTGTCACTGTCCTAACAACTCGCTTCTTCAGAGTACAAAAAAAATTGATATTCTTGTTACCAGTCGCTTCCCTGAGCTTTCCTCGTACAGTTACGAGAATATAATGACGGCATACCCATGGTAAGAAATGAAGGTTACATTGATTAGGGAATGATGAGAATATCCGCAAATGAAAATATCACAAAACGATGGAGTGTAAGGGTAAAATCCCCCAAGAATGACGAGATGATGGGAAAATACACTAAGTTTCCCAATATATATGCATGTCCCCATATATAAACTTGTCATGATGAAACTCCATGAGCTCCACTTGGTTTATGTTCCCCATTATTGGAACTTAGACTAAGATATCTCAAGATTTGGACCTTAGGAAATATATTAAAATAATATTTTCTTGACTTAAGCACATGTGGCTTAGCTCTTAGTCTTAGACCCATAGCCTCGCTTTCTTGTAGTGGAGTTATAAGTCCCCCCATACTCTTTTGTCTAATTGGTCTGCAGCAATGAAATGTTTTATTAATAATATGTGTGATACATATTACAAATATCTTGTAATCATATAGGCACTCTGGCCACCAAAGATATCTACAATGGCGCTTAGGCCCAAAATATCTTGGCTCACCAACCTATGTGTACAATTGCATATTGGGGTTAAACCTAGAGGGTAAATGATCCAGGTGGATATCAGTGGCCACCCACCTTTTCCAACTGGCTAAAAACAGTTTTTTGACAATTTTGGTAATTTACTATTTTTAGCAGTTTTTAACTTCTGGGGCCATTTTGAGGCCCTAAACGACGTTTTTGGGAAAACGAGGAGAAATTAGGAAGTTATTTATATATTTCCCCCAAAATAAATCTCCTCGACGATACCTTTCCAATGGGTTATCATGCGCCTAAAACGGAGATCGTATGCAAAAGTTACGACCCCGGGAAGTTGATGTACTAACTTACCCAAACGGGGCCCACATGACTTTTGGCGCTTCATCTCCTAGGGTTAGGTTTTTGGAGGTATACGGTTTTTTGCATTCCTGTTTATTGTAAAAAGGCCTTCAGAGCCTCATTGTAATCATCTTCTTGTGAATGAGTGCAACGTCACATCTCTTCTCAGAGATAAGCCACCACCATTCTAGCGAGTCTTTCACTCTATATTTTTACAGTCTCTGTACATTTATTTCATTAATAGAAATCGTGTATTTATGTATCTATGTGTTTATGGTTGCATCTCTGATACATTTCTGTTATATTATTGGATATTTGCGATATCTCTATGCATTTCTTTATTATATCTTCGCTCTCATTTCGTGCCGAAAATAATCTGGATCAGTGGTATCAGAGCAAGTTGTTCTTGATCGTTTTTCAGTGCATGTCCCCGACGAGGTCCAAGTATAGCAAGTTGGGTCTCGAGATTTTCTCTCTTGGATACAATCTCTCTCGCACACCCAAGAAACCCTCTATGGCAAAAGAAAAGAAAAACGATGGAGCAGACGATCCTATCAATTTGTTGCTTGATCAAGCTCTCACACGACAGAGGGACAAAATGATGGAGAATTTTTCCCACATCCTTCAATGCCTCCCAATAGCATCAGGCGCATCTTCATCAAGCAGCCACTTTGGAGGCACCTCACCTTTTAAGGTACATGTCAATTTTGATATTCCTATATTTGAAGGTCAGATAGATGCGGATGCCCTAGATAAATGGTTAAATCTGTTAGAAAGTTATTTCTTTGTTCACAATTTTTCCGACAGAGAAAAGATCATCTTCGCGTTCCTTAACGCTCTCCCCCATGTCAAACATTGGTGGGAAACTTACTGGGACCAGAGTTCCACAGAGGAGTCTGGAATATCTGGGGTCGAGCCCACTTGGGATTTTTTTGTGGATGCGGTAAAGGAACAGTATTACCTTGTTGGCAACTATGAGGAACAATACATGAGATGGACCACACTGCGACAAGAGAGGGGCCATGTAGTTCTGGATTTCACCAATACCTTCCATACCTTGCGCACGAAGCTGGGTATCAAAGACTCGTAACGACATTTGGTTCTGAAATACCGTGGGCTCTACACAAGTACATCCAAATTAAAATGGATTTTATGGACATCTCATCACTCGGTGTTGCTTATCGATATGCTGTTAAAATCGAGCAGAAATTTAAGCACCAGAACAAACGAGAGTTTGGGTATGCAAATA
>JZKD02S0380068.1:0-13770 GCA_000966675.3 Picea glauca
TCACAAAATTCACTACAAATGAGACTGAAATTTGTGAGGGTATTTCCCTCCTCCATGACCCAAGTCTCTCCAGTATGCCTCTCTGCAACAATTACAAAAATCAATTAATGAAAAAATAAAAATTCCTAAAATCAATTCCATTCATTATATATAATAATTTCATCAACTAATTATCTCACCATGAATATCTCAGCTAATGATGGAGATTGACCTTCCTAGATAGGAGGCAAAGCACTCAATTGAACAACCTAATCCAAGGCAATAATGGGGGATAGGAAAATTTTAGTTGTAGAAACCATAGATGCAACCATTATGGATGTAAGTATAGTAGATGCAATGGTAGTTGTTGCAATTATCTATGTAGCAAGGGAGGTTGTAGCAATGTGGATTGGTTTAGGGAAAATGGGTGTAGCCACAATGTATGGGTGGAATGGAAAAGGTGATGGGGGTGGGCAGCGATAAACCCCCATGGGATGTAGTATCATATGAAGTACCCTGGGGGGAGAAAAAGGAATTTTGAGGTCTAGCAAAGGGTGTCCAGGGACCAGACCTACCCTATGGGATGTATGGTGTGGTTGTGGGATGGATAAGAAAAGGTGATCATGGTGAATGGATGATTAATAAAGGGTCCTACATAACATTTCTAATATGTTGGATTTGTATAGAAACATAAACATCAACCAAAATAAGATAACAAATTTCACATTAAAAACAAATTTAACTTGATACATGATACCTAAGTATTCCTGAGTATGGGGTGATTTGTCAAGCCCAAGTGGATATGGTTGCTCAGTCTCTTCAATGGCAACATATAGAAACATGACAACATTATAATTGATTTCTCATAAATAACTTGTACATTTGCAAAACAACAAATATATAAATCTTGTTAAATGTTCATTGAAGTAGGAAAAATCTAAGTTGGCACCATGATACATTTATATTTAGTCAATTCTCACTCGAGTATAAAAAAATATTATGCAATTCTATAATATTGAACCAACACAAAAAAGATGGGGTTGCCAAGACAAGTCACGATGCAAGAAGACCAAACACTAAATGAAACACAAGGAAAACACCATGTAGAACAAGAAAAGGAATACAAAGTTAAACAACAAGGTGGAGGCAATGACACCACAAGGGATCTCTTGGTAAAAAGACAAAAAAAAAAATTCAAATAAGTTTAGGTCTTTTCCACCACTTAACATTTTTTAGATGGCTTGCAAACCTGAATTGGAAAGTTTGCCCATGCACAAGAAATAAGTGAGGAAACCTTGAAATAATTTGGGGTCCCTCTTCCATGAGATGAGTGGCATGAAATATTTATGAGTTTCCAACCTTACAACTACCAAAAATATGAGGTTTCCAAGACAAGCCATAGGGAAAGAAGACCAAACACTAAATAAAACACAATGCAAAAACCTTGTGAAACAAGAAGAGTAAGATGAAAACAAACAATAAGGTAGAGGCAATGAAACCATAAGCGAGTGCTTTCTAAAAAGACAATAAAATTTTCAAATAAGGAGAGGTATTGGTCACCACTTAAAAAATTTCAGACAACTTGCAAGCCTGCCCATGCACAAGGAAGAAGTGAGGAGACCTCGAATGAATTTGTAGTTTCCCACTTCCATGAGAAGAGCGGCATGGAATATTTATGATAGGATTTATTGCTAAAAAGACAATAAAATTATCAAATAAGGAGAGGTCTTCGTCACCACTTAACATTTTTTAGACAACTTGCAAGTCTGCCCATGAACAAGGAAGAAGTGAGGAGACCTTGAATGAATTTGTAGTTTCCCACTTCCATGAGAAGAGTGGCATGGAATATTTATTATCCTCCATTCTTAAACCTACCAAAAACATGGGGTTTCAAAGACAAGTGCAAGGCAATAAGACCAAACACTAAACAAAACACAAGGAAACTACCATGTGGAACAAGAAGAGGAAGAGGAAGGCAAACAACAACATAGAGGCAACCAAAACACAAGGAAGCACTTGGTAAAAAGACAACAAAATAGACAAATAAGGAGAGGTCTTGGTTAACACTTAACTTTTTTGAGATGGTTTTCAATCCCAAATTTGAAATCCCACCAATGCATAAGGAATAAGTGTGGAGACCTTGAACAAATTTGGGGTTTCCCACTTCCATGAGACAAGTGGCATGGAATATTTATGAGCCTCAATCCTTACACCTACCAAAAGATGGGATTCACAAGACAAGCTACAAGTCAAGAAGACTAAACACTAAATGAAACAACAAGGAAAACACTAAGTGGAATAAGAAGAGGGAGACAAAGGCGAACAACAATGTAGAGGAAACAAAACCACAAGGGATTGTTTGGTAAAAATACAACAAAAATGAAAAATAATGAATGGTCTTGGTCACCACTTAACGTTTTTGAGATGACTCGCAAGCCCACCCATGCAAAAGGAAAAAGTGAGGATACCTTGAAAAAATTTGGGGTTTTCCACTTCCATGAGATGAGTGTCATGGAATATTTATGAGACACCATCCTCACACCTAAAAAAAATATGGGATTTTCAAGACAATCCACAAGGAAATAAGAACAAACACTAAACAAAACACAATGCAAACATCATGCAGAATGAGAAGAGGAAAATGAAGGCAACAAAACCACAAGGGAGTGCTTGGTGAAAATACAATAAAATTGTCAAATGAGAGGTCTTGGTCACCACTTAACTTTTTTGAGATGACATGAAAGCCCAAATTGGCCATCCTACCCATGCACGAGGAATAAGTGGGGAGACCTTGAACAAATTTAGGGTTTCCCACTTCTATGAGATGAGTGACATGGAATATTTACAGTCTTCCATCCTTGCAACTACCAAAAACATGGGGTTGCTAAGACAAGCCATAGGGAAATAGTACCAAACACTAAATGAAACACAAAAAAAAACACCATGTAGAACAAGAAGTGTGTGATAAAATTCTAACATTAAATCTTGAGAAGTGTGTAGTGGGATTCATGGTGTTCACTAATTGTGTGGAATAAATCCTAGGTTCTCTAATATACCTAGTATTGGAGTAGTGTTGATGAGGTCATTTGTTATTGGAGTTATGAGAGGTTGGAATTAAACAGTGATGAGTTTTGAGTGAGTAATGTAGGGAGATTTATCTCTAAGAGTTTTATTCCAGAAGTGAAGCATCTCATGAAGGAGCAAGGGGATAAATATATTGTTCTTGAACACTATTAAAATCCTCAAGAAACCATGAGAGTATGAAAAAACAATGAAATTGGTGATGGATTTGATAATAGAAAAGTCATATAAAGGTAAAATAGTCTTTTGATTCATATATATTCATACACAATCTATGATTTTGAGCTACAAGGTAGTGGTAATCTGGAATATGTAGGAGTGCAAATGAGTTCCACCTTGAAGTGTATGTAGTTATGTGTTAGCGATATTTCTTGTCTCGGGATTAGGCGTACCCAGGTCCGCAGTTTGCACAGGAAGCACCTAAGCATATCGCGAGATAATCCCATCTTGTAGCAGCAAGTCAAGCAAGCGAGCGGGCAAAGTTTTGTCTTCAGCAGTCGAGAACCATCCTCAAAGAAAATCGACGGTCAGACTCTTACAGAGGAAATCGATGAAATCTCATCAGCCGTTAGATCTCGAGAAGTTGCGCCGAGGTTAAACCCTAGTGTACAGAGGAGGAAAGTCGGGGTTCAGTTCATGGGGGAATCGGATTTTTCGAAGACAAAAATCTCTTGCATGTATGAATCGCGATCCATGATTTCTCGACTGAATCAGAACCGTCCGTCAACAAGGACACGTGGCGAGAGATCCCACAAAGTCGAGGATCGAGGAACTGAGAGTCCTGTGCGCATGACAATGGGAATCGCGATATCACGATACATGATTTCCTGACAGAGTAAGAACCATAGTGGGAGACAGGTGACGGGTTTTCGCGACAGGGAACGAACCGTTGACGTGTCAACGACCATGAGCCATCGGGTTTCGAGGGATCACGAGTCCCGGGGACTTGTGTATCGAGACATCAAAAATGCCGAAACCCCGACAGAGGTTCAGCTCAGGTCATACAAGAGGTGGTCGCATGGACCATAGTATAGCCAGGAGGGCTAACCCATACACGCACTCATCGGAGAATCAGTGATCGAGAGTTCAAAGAGTTAAGAACTCTTGGAAACGGGGAATTCGAAACCCCGAAACCCGATACAGAGTTGGGAAAAGGTCTCAGTGAAGTTCAGGAGATCATGAGGAAAGGAGAAGAGACCTATGGACTGGGTCAGGATTTCACTTAAGGATCCAAAGAGTTGCTTCGACTCAGCAGAAAAGGAGAAAGAGGGTGGGTGAAATCTCGCGTCACTCATTTATTACAGAGTATGAAGGACCCAGTTGAAGTTGATCCAGGAAAGTCCCTTGTACCGGTTCTCTCCAGGAAAGCCACGTCAAGCCTCCAACTCACCAGGGAAGCCTGCACACGCCAGTTCAATATTCAAAGGGCTCAGCTACCCCCTGGTGCGGACCATGCTGAATTAAAGAGGTGTGTGACAGGGAAGCAGAAGGCAGATTTGATTGAGGTAGACGGACAGCCCATCCTGATAGATAAGCTCCTCAATGTCAGGCATTGAGTTCGTGATATGATCGCGCCTTCAGCGCCTGAGCCAGTTCCAAGTATACGTAGGAATTTCTGCCATTTTTGTAGGGATCGATGGTTGAGCTGAGCTCCCGGTTGTAAAGTTTTAATGAAGCATTGTTGCTCTGGTTATGTATGAACTTTTGAGACTTCTTGCCTTATGAATGCCAGCTTCTTTCGTGTCTTTGTTTACACTGTGTTAGAGCAGCTCGGAATTAGAGGATCCAGTCGAGCTATAGCTATTATAGGATGATGTTGTAATGGATCACTGTAATAGTTATCCTGTCTCTAATCAGTTCTTGTAATTTCCAGCGCTGAGTGACTTGGAATTGGAGGATCCAGTCAAGTCCCCTTTCAATTCCTTGAGACCCTGAACCAAGCGGATCTTGCATTCAGAGTATTTCTTCTGCAAACTGCTAAAAGCCTACTGCCCGAAGTTGTTTTCTCACCTTTCTTACTAATTCTTCCACCTGATCAGCTTTTAATCAACCTATTGGATGAAGTTAGGATTCCATACCTCCTTTGTTCTTTACATACCAGACCCAGTCCATGATTTGGAATGATATTTCCTTGAGTCTTTACCTCCATTGATCACCCTTTAAAAAACAAATTGTGACATTAAACTGATGGGTGTCGGGCTCTGCTCCTGCAAGCAATCCAGGAGTGACTTCCGACGCTAACATTTCTGGCGCTGTTGTCGGGGACGAAGTTGAATATTTTCCCCTGGATTGAATGACAACGACTACCTGATTCTGAAGGTGCATCGGAAATCAGAATTATCAATATTGTTGTTGTGCACCTGGCGACTCCATTGTAATGACTTCGCTGGAGAGAACTCGCTCTATCAATTGTGGCTTTCAGAGGCAGACACACGTGGTCTCATCCACAGCTTCCCCTAGCTACACCTGAAACTGATCCGGAGGTGGTCCTCAGAAAAGGAAAGGCCCCTGAAGAAGAAGATTCCACCGCCGAAACAGGTAATCCACCATCTCCTTCTATAAGAGCTCTGTTTTCTTCCCCTCAATTTCTTGATAGACCTCCTTCACAAGTTTCTCGTTTCCTGACTTTTGGAAGTGTTCCTGCTGAGTTTTCCCCTCCTAGTCTAGGATTGGAGGGAGAAATCCTTATCACTCCCTCCTCCTTGAATCACCTCTTGTTTCCCACCCCACTCCGAGGTTTGTTCCCTGTAGCCCCTTGGCGAATTCCTTCTCCTCCGAGTTCTCCTCCACCTAATATTCCTATGGCCGGAGCAAATCCCCCTATGACTGAAATAGAGGTCATCATAGCCGCTAGATACGCTCCCCTCATGCTACCACAGCCTCTCAATAACCTCCCAGCAGAAGGGTACCTTAAGTAGCTGCCCAAGTTTACAGGCGAGGGGGATATAACTGCTGAAGAGCACCTAGCAGCCTTTTATACTTTCGCAGATGATAATGTTATCATGCACACAGACGTATGGATGAGAATTTTTGTCCATAGTCTCCAAGGAGAGGCTAGAAACTAGTTCAGGGCCCTGCCTCCTGGATCTATTGATGGTATCAGAGCTCTAGATAATGCCTTTTTGAGGTAGTGGGGAGATAAAATAGACTTCATGTATTACATGGCAGAGTTTGGGTCGTTAAAGAGAAAAGAGGGAGAGTCTGTTTCTGACTTCTCCAAGAGATTTAATAAAATGTACAACAAGATTCCTGCTGAGATAAACCCCTCCGAAGCCTCTGCAAAAATCACTTACTCCAGTGCCTTCGATCCTGATTTCTGCCTACTGCTAAGGGAGAGAAGAGCTGCTACACTTGCACACATGCAAGACGCAGCCGTGGAGGTAGAATCCAACATATTGCCTGTCAACCGACTCAGGAACACCGGTGATAGAAATATGCCCAAGAACAGGCCTGAAACTTCCTCATCCAGTCCCTCTCCCCTGCCCCATCAGACAGATGAAACAGCTAGAACGCTAAAATCGCTTGCTGCCAAGATAGAAAGGCTGGAGTTAGAGGGGAAGCCCATGTACAGAAATCCCCGGAACACTGATAATAGAGGTTTTAGACAACTTGCTAACCATGTGCCTCAGGTTTTCTCGAGGGAACAAAGGGGAAGAAACATAGATGATCAAAGGGTCCAAACCCCCCTCCAAAACAACCTAGTTGATCATGAGGAAAGAGATGAGATAGATGAGTTTGGCCCTGAAATTCACTGTATTGAAGAAAACCCTCCTTTTCCCCACTTGACTCAGTCTGCGTACGAAAAATCTTTGATGAACATTCAAATCCATGAGTTAGGGAAGGGAGAAAGGGTTGGTCACACTCCTAACAGATATAATCTCAGGTCGAGAAGCAAAGAAGGAGACTTCGACAGCTCAGACCCGCCCCTCATAGCAGATAAGCCTACTAAGATGGCAGCAGCCACAGCTAAAGAAAAGAAGACTCAGAGTGCTTCGTCGGCAGCCAAAGAGCCTGTCACTGAGGTAAGAGAAGCTCCTAAATCTACCCCCTCCTTCAATTTTGAGCATGAGATTCAGAAGATTAGGATTCCTGTACCTCTCTCTGAGCTGGTTAAAAATGAAGACTTCAAAAGGTCCCTTTCCAAGTTGCTACAATCTGAATCCCCCCATCATCCCTCTGACTCAATAAACCTTCAAGATGAGAAGCCTGCAGTCGTCTTAGGGCCCATGGTAGAAGACAGAGATGATTCATCCCCTCCCTTCTACACATCCCTGAATATACATGATAAAGTATTGCATAACTGCCTCATGGACTCAGGGGCCTCCCATAATCGCATGCCCAAAATAGTAAAGGAGGAGCTGGGATTAGAAGTGACCAGGGCCTACCACGATTTATACTCTTTTGATTCAAGGAGGGTACAATGTCTGGGAGTCATCAAGGACCTGGTGGTTTCTCTATTTCAACTACCCATGAAGAGTATGGTCATGGACATTGTGGTAGTTTATGTTCCTCCCAAGTTCGGCATGTTGTTGTCAAGGTCTTGGATTAAAAGACTTGGAGGAACATTACATATGGACCTCACATATGCTACCATCCCAGTGTTCGGAGGGGAGCATAGAAGACTATACAGGGAAGCCCAGCTGGCCTACATAATCAGTGATGAAGCCAACCCTACCAATCATCCCATCTTTGCCCTGGATACTGATTTAGGCTCCAGTTTACTGCAGCTCCCCCATGCCCCTGAGCCTCTTTCGAAACTCAGAAATCCACCCACTGTTTCCCCTGAAGTTCCTCCCTCCATCATCCCAGTCTGGAAAATGTTTTTTGATGGACCCTGTTCCCGAGAAGGCGCCGGAGCTGGAGTGGTTTTCGTGTCACCTGCTCGCGAGACCACATCTCTGTCATACAAATTAGAATTTGAAGCTACCAACAATGTGGCCAAGTACGAAGCTCTTATACTAGGATTAAGAGCCGTAAGGGAAATGGGAATCCAGGAGATAGCAGTGTTCGGGGATGCCGAGTTGGTGGTCAAGCAGGTCAGAAGCGCTTATCAGGCCAAGCATCCTCGACTCAGGGGTTATCAAAATGAGGTATGGGACCTAATTGACAGTTTCTTCTAAGCGTTCAAAATTTCTTTCATCCTGAGAGAAGAAAACATAGTGGTAGATTCCTTGGCTTCATCAGCAAGCATTTTCAAGGTACCCTTGCCGCCCAAACTGAGGTATGAGGTAGAAGTAAAATACAGGACCTCCATACCTGACAATGTCAAGCATTGGAAGGTGTTTGAGGACGATCTCGAGATCAAGAGATTCTTGGAAACTATCGAAGAATTTTCAGAGATGCATATCGACCAAGATTCTGTCTCTGAGGAAGAGTTTGATGGGGGTGAGTTGCTAAGTAAAATAGCAAATCACGACATTATTCAATTGCCCGGAAATCACATCCCGAGGGGACTAGTCCCATTGGAGAGATTGTTCGATGGGAATGATGTGGAAATAAAGGGAAGAGTTTTGGGTGATGATGCTAACATAGCCGAGTGCAACATTGGCACACCAGAAGAGCCTAAGTTTGTCAAGCTGTCAACGAGTTTGACCAAGGAGCAGAGGATTGAGTATACTGAGTTGCTGAGAGAGTTTGCTGATGTGTTTGCATGGACCTACAAAGACCTTAAGATGTATGACACATCTGTCATTGAGCACAAGATCCCACTGAAAGAAGAGGCTAAACCATTTAGGCAGAAGCTAAGGCAGATAAATCCCATGTTGCTACCTGTCATGGAGAAAGAAGTGAAGAAATTGTTAGATGCCCAAATCATTGTCCCATTAAGGTATTCTGAGTGGGTGGCCAATCTGGTTCTAGTAAGAAAGAAAAGTGGGGAAATCAGACTCTGTGTTGATTTCAGGAACTTGAATAGAAGCTCAAAGAAAGACAATTATCCCTTGCCCAACATGGAACACATATTGCAGAAGGTCACTAGTGCATCTAGGATATCCATGATTGATGGTTTCTCTGGTTACAATCAGATATCAGTCATGCCTGGGGACAGAGAAAAGACAGCTTTCACCACTCCTTGGGGTACATTCATGTATGCCAAAATGCCTTTCGGATTGATGAATGTTGGAGCAACGTTTCAGCGAGCTATGGATATAGCGTTCATAGGGGAGAAGGATCATTTTGTGGTAATCTATCTGGATGATATCACAGTCTTCTCCAGAACAAACAAGGAGCATTGTTGCCACTTGAGAAAGGTCTTCATGAAGTGTCGAAGGTATGGATTATCCTTAAACCCCAAGAAATACTTGTTTTCTATGAAGGAGGGGAAGTTGCTAGGCCATATAGTATCAGCAGAGGGAGTAAGGATCGACCCTAGCAGGGTGGAAGAAATTCAGACCCTGTCGCTTCCCAGATCTAAAAAAGAGGTTCAGGCATTTTTGGGGAAGATAAATTTTCTTAGGAGATTCGTCTCAAATTTTTCCAAGCTAGTGAAACACATAACAACCATGCTCAGGAAGGGAAATGAAGTAAAATGGACCACTGAACCCAGGGAATCTTTTGTCCAAATAAAGAAGGCATTGACTGAGGCACCTGTTCTAATCAGCCCCGATTATTCCAAAGATTTCCTGATATTTTCTTTTGCTTCATGTGATACAGTAGCGGCAGTTTTGTTGCAGAAAAATCATCTAGGGCAAGAGAAACCTATTGCCTTCTACAGCAGAGCATTAAGAGATGCAGAACTCTGGTATGAGATCATGGAAAAGCAGGCCTATGCATTGGTGAAAGCTCTCAAAGCTTTCAAAGTCTATGTCTTGCATTCAAAGATCATTGCATATGTCCCTTCGGCCTCTGTGAAGGACATTCTTATACAACCCGACATGGATGGGAAAAGAGGTAAGTGGATTGCCAATATTCTAGAATTTGATCTAGAAATTAATCCCACCAAGTTGATAAAGGGACAGGGTTTAGTCAAATTGCTTGTTGAATCCAACTGCAAAGCCTTGGGGATTAACTTCATCAATGAGCAAGCTGAGTCATCCAACAAGCATTCTCTGGGTGCTTTACCACTAGTAGCCTACGACTGGTACAAGGATATCTTGTATTTTCTGCAAGAACTAAAGCCTCCTGATGGATTGGGAAAAAGCAAGGCTAGAGCTCTAAAGCTCAAGGCAGTCAAATATTGCCTCATTGACCGAACCCTGTATTGGAAAGACCCCTTAGGGTTATTATTAAGATGCCTGGATCCGCAAGAGGCCCAGAAGGTTATGTTTGATTTCCATAGCGGTCTCTGCGGAGGTCATCATTTCTGGAAGACCACAGCTCACAAGGTCCTCCGGGCCGGGTACTATTGGCCCACTTTATTCCCTGACGTCTGCAGAGAAATTAGATCTTGCATCAAATGCCAGAGGTTCTCAGGAAAGCAGCAGCTCAAATATCTACCATTAAAGCCTGTAATAGTTTCAGCACCTTTTCAGTAGTGGGGATTGGACTTCATTGGAGAAATTCATCCTCCCTCAAGTGGCCAGCACAGATGGATCCTCACTGTGACAGATTACTTCACCAAGTGGATAGAGGTTGTTCCCACCAGAAGCACTTCTCACAAAGTAATTATCAGCCTCCTGGAGGATGTCATGGCTATATTTGGTTTCCCTAGCATAATTGTCACTGATAACGCCACCCCCTTCAGGTCTGAGCCTCTGGTCAAGTTCTATGAACAGTTTGAGATTTCACTGATTCACTCTACCCCATATTATCCTCAGGGAAATGGACTGGCAGAATCTTCAAATAAAGGTTTGATCAAGCTCATTAAAAGATTATTGGAAGACAATAAAAGGGCCTGGGATGAAAAACTCAAATTCGCTCTATGGGCTGACTGAGTGACAACAAAGAAATCCCTAGGCATCTCACCCTTCCAACTCGTTTACGGAACAGAGGTCGTTTTTCCTACTCAGCTCGCCTTACCTGTGGAAAAATTCCTCCAGGACCTTGAAGAGGAGCCTGACCATATGGTCAGAAGGATTCATCAGATGGTGGAAGTACAGCAAACCAGGGAACAGGTCATAAACAGGGCCCATGATCATCAGTAGAAGATCAAGCAATCTTTTGACAAGAGGGTCAAGAAAAAGGAGTTCGAGATCGGGGACTTGGTATTTAAATGGGACGCACCCAAACAGGATAAAGGCAAGCACAGCAAGTTCGACGCCCTCTAGATCGGCCCCTTTAAAATCTCTGAGATTTTCTCCAACAACACTTATGGGTTGCAGGATCTGGAGGGTGAAGAGGTTTTTAGCAGCCCAGTGAATGGGCGTTTTCTGAAAAAATGTTTTATTTGAGTCTTAGACGGCTCCTCTGTTTGTAAATATTGTCTTTTACTTCTTTGATTAGTTTCTTTTTGTATGTTTTTGGCTGAATAAATGACTCCATAGCCCAATAGCAAGGCACTGGAGCTGCAGAATAAGTCCTTAGAGAATCACAGGGACGACTCTATCCCTCATGGAGCCTAATGGTAGCGATATTTCTTGTCTCAGGATTAGGCATACCCAGGTCTGCAGTTTGCACGGGAAGCACGTGAGCATATCGCGAGATAATCCCATCTTGTAGCAGCAAGTCAAGCAAGTGAGCGGGCAAAGTTTTGTCTTCAGCAGTCGAGAACCATCCTCAAAGCAAATCGACGGTCAGACTCTTACAGAGGAAATCGATGAAATCCCGTCAGTCGTTAGATCTCGAGAAGTTGCATTGGGGTTAACCCCTAGTGTGCAGAGGAGGAAAGCTGGGGTTCAGGTCATCGGGGAATCGGAGTTCTCGAAGACAAAAAGCTCTTGCATGTATGAATCGCGACCCGCGATTTCCCGACTGAATCAAAGTCGTCAGTCAACAAGGACACGTGGTGAGAGATCCCACAAAGTCAGGGATCGGGGAACTGAGAGTCCCGTGCACATGACAATGGGAATCGCGATATCACGATACGCGATTTCCTGACGGAGTAAGAACCATAGTGGGAGACAGGTGGCGGGTTTTCGCAATGGGGAACGAACCGTTGACGTGTCAACGACCATGAGCCATCGGGTTTCGGGGGATCGCGAGTCCCAGGGACTTGTGTATCGAGACATCAAAAATGTCAAAACCTTGACAGAGGTTCAGCTCAAGTCATACAAGAGGTGGTTGCATGGACCATAGTATAGCCAGGAGGGCTAACCCATACACGTGCTCATCAAAGAATCAGTGATCGGGAGTTCAAAGAGTCAAGAACTCTTGGCAACGGGGAACGTGAAACCCAGAAACCCAATACAGAGTTGGGAAAAGGTCTCGGTGAAGTTCAGGAGATCATGAGGAAAGGAGAAGAGACCTATGGACTGGGTCGAGATTTCACTTGAGGATCGAAAGAGCCGCTTCAACTCAGTAGAAAAGGAGAAAGAGGGTAGGTGAAATCTCGCATCACTCATTTATTACAGAGTATGAAGGACCTGGCTGAAGTTGACCCGGGAAAGTCCCTTGTACCGGTTCTCTCCAGGAAAGCCACGTCAAGCCTCCAACTCACCAGGGAAGCCTGCACACGCCAGTTCAATATTCAAAGGGCTCAGCTACCCCCTAGCGCGGACCATGTTGAATTAAAGAGGCGTGTGACAGGGAAGCAGAGGGCAGATTTGATTGAGGCAGACGGACATCCCATTCTGATAGATAAGCTCCTCAATGTCGGGCATTGAGTTCGTGATATGATCACGCCTTCAGCGCCTGAGCCAGTTCCAAGTATATGTAGGCATTTCTGCCATTTTTGTAGGGATCGGTGGTTGAGATGAGCTCCCGGTTGTAAAGTTTTAATGAAGCATTGTTGCTCTGGTTATGTATGAACTTTTGAGACTTCTTGCCTTATGAATGCCAGCTTCTTTCGTGTCTTTGTTTACACTGTGTTAGAGCAGCTCGGAATTGGAGGATCCAGTCGAGCTATAGCTATTATAGGATGATGTTGTAATGGATCACTGTAATAGTTATCCTGTCTCTAATCAGTTCTTGTAATTTCTAGCGCTGAGTGACTTGGAATTGGAGGATCCAGTCAAGTCCCCTTTCAGTTCCTTGAGAACCTGAACCAAGTGGATCTTTCATTCAGAGTCTTTCTTCTGCAAACTGTCGAAAGCCTGTTGCCCGAAGTTGTTTGCTCACATTTATTACTAAGTCTTCCACCTGATCATCTTTTAATCAACCTACTGGATGAAGTTAGGATTCCAGACCTCCTTTGTTCTTTACATACTAGACCCAGTCCATGAGTTGGAATGATATTTCCTTGAGTCTTTACCTCCATTGATCACCCTTTAAAAAACAAATTGTGACATTAAACTGATGGGTGTCGGGCTCTGCTCCTGCAAGCAATCCAGGAGTGACTTCTAACGCTAACATTATGAAAGCAACTATGAAAGAATTTTGGAACTAGTTCTTTTGGGTCAATCCATGTGGATTTTAAGTAGGCTTTGTAGATTCATATTTGATATTTATATTATTCTCTCTTTAGTGAGTTGGTACATATTGATAGAGAATTTGGAGGGGGTAAGATTTTTAATATTTATGTTTAAATGTTGGAGGAGAGAAGAGGATATTGCATACTAAAATTTAATAGCCATTACACCAAGTTGCATTATGATTAGAGAGAAAGATATGATTATTTATTAGTCTACCACGTATTGAATCATGTGCACCATGATCACAACAGGGAAAATCATGGAT
>JZKD02S0380090.1:0-18503 GCA_000966675.3 Picea glauca
ATAAATAAGTTTGGTCTGTAATAAATGTTATATCCATTGCATTAAGAGCACACAAGTGCTCTTGTGACTTGATATCCTTGTAGTTGTTGTTCATTTATCCCAACAGGAACGCACGTGCGTTCCTGCTGGGCATTTTTTGGTGCCAAGCACACTCCACTACCTCATCTATCTCAAGCCCGACAAATATTTCCTGACATCTGCACACAAAAATTGCATGCACAAACAAGTTTTTCTTATTTTAGTATTGTTGTTTCATTCATAGATAGTTTTGTGTTATTGCAAGACCATCGTGGGAAGAATTGGAAGACAATTTTTTCCAAGTGGAATTGGAATTGTTGTTTGCGTCTTCTTGGAATTGGAAGACATATTTGTCCAATTGGAATTGTTTCTTTTGTCTTCTTGTGTCTTCTTGGAATTGGAAGAAAAATTTGTCCAATTGGAATTATTAGTTGTGTAATACCAAGACAAGTTTATCCAATTGGAATTGGAATTGTTAGTTGTCTTCATATGTAATACCAAGAAAAATTCATCCAATTGGAATTGGAATTATTAGTTGTGTCTTATTTTGTAATACAAAGACAAATTTGTTCACTTGGAATTGGAATTGGTTGTGCCTTATTGTGTAATACCAAGAAAAAATTGTGTTGGGGTGTTTGGAAGCCAATTTTTCTCTTTAAACATGGGTGGCATGCATGTGAATCTAATGAGGATCTGTGCAATAAGACTGATGTTGGGGGTGGGCTACAATAGACCTTCACAGGCTGTACCAGTGGTTGCAACTCCTTAGGTCTGGATAAAGGTAACCCAGAAGCAAGGCCCATGTGCCCGGGGAGTGCAATAGTACTATATCTAGCAAATATTTATGTGGCCTATATACATATTAATAATATTGAACTATTAGTACCAAATATTAAAATTCAAAAACATAAACACAAAAAAAATTGAGAATTATATAATATTTAACTCTACACATGGTACATGTGATGTAGGTGACTTTTCCATCCCAGATGGACATTCCCCAACATCACCTAGTCCCAAATCCTATAGAAACACAAGAACATTAAAAAATTGAGGATTCCATAAAATAAAGAAATGACTATGGTGAATTTATCAAATGTGACACATAAATGTGTGTGGGGTGCGCCCAGTGAGAAGGTTTCCTCTACTGTTGCATCAGTGGTGGGGCTAGGCACTAATGCATCCATCGACGTAGAGGGTCTACTTCTCGGACGTAACAACTACAACACAACATACAATAAGAAATCTATATAAATACACATAAGACAAAATAAATATATAACGATGAAGAACATAGAGAGGGTTAAGATATTAACCTCCTCCATGAAGCTATGATCATGTCCATTGGGCTCTATAGGCCCATAGAATTTATGCCCATAGCTCGAGCATCTGTGAGGTTCACACGGATGACTAATATGTCCATGTTCCCTCTCCTCGTTGTACTTTGTTGTGCATGTTGAAGCTCCAACCCCTCTATTAATGTCACTGGAAGGCACCTCTTTTCAAGATAGTGCAACAAATCTATTGTGTTGCACTAGGCTATGAGTCAATGATGAAATGGATAGTTGTACATATTGCAAGCTCTCTAAAACAAGAGGATGTTGGGTATGGGGTTCAATCCTTCACTTGGGGGACAAGGACCTAACATGGTATCACGCCTGACATGCTCTCGGTCCTGTGTGGACCCTCAACCCACCCCGTGGAAGTCACCCATGTCAAAGTAATTGACATGATTACCCATAATTTTCTCAGAAAATATAAGGGCACCTCCCTATTACTGTAGGGATTTTTATCAAATGCCATATACCACCTATCCATCTAATTTTGACTAATATGGGGATGGATGCACTAGTCAATGGAGATGTGTTTCTTGGTCACTGGTAGTTCTTTTCCATTTCTAGGATCCCTAAAAATAGTCAATATTTGTTTTTTTGAATTAGCCAAGTATCTGACTTGCTTTCTGTCCAAACCAGTGCTATAGTACTCATACATTCTTTCCCTATAATCATAAATAGAGGTCAATTTACCTTGGGCACTTGTAATGGACTTCACAATGGTGTCCAGAGAAGTGGCCAAGGAGACTCTGTTAGGCTCTCTAGTGTCACTTAATTATTCCTCAAGAGTTCTTAATATGACCAACCCCTCATCAATTTGACTGTTTACAATGGGTGATTGTCGTGGGTTGGGGTTTTTCTCTCCTTGGTTTTCTTTTGAGCGGTTTACATTGTCTCATGGTTCCATTTTATTATATATGATGCAATTTATTAATCCATCGCATGTAAATTAGGTTGATTTTTTTAATTATAATAGAAAACTACAAATTTCTTTAATTTAGATTCTTGGGAGAAAAATACTAAATTGGAAATGACTAAATTGAGAGAAAAATAAAATAAATCAAACATACCTGGCTAGATTGGGGCATGGTTCCAAGATCCTCACCTTGTTTCTCCTCTCTAGATCCTCTCTATTTTCTCAATTAGAGTAAAAACGCAAGCATGATTTGTGCAAATGAGCACAAATCGTGCTCGCGGCCCTTTAAAAAAAATTTAGCAGAGGAACGCACACGCATTCTTAATAATGTATGCACGTTCCTGCCACTAAACCTACGTGGAAAAATGAGTGGAGGTTCATGAACTTCCAAAACTATAGGGTTAGGAACGCGCGCGTTCCTGAGAACGTGCACACGTTCTTGCAAGTGTGCATTCCTGCTGACCCCCTTGCCACTTTTTCGGTCACCAACTTCGTGCACTCACCCTGGTGTCAATTCTTGGAGCTCTTCCTTTCTTGGTTATTCTTCTTTCTTCAAACATTATTGTGAATGTTTAGGATTATACTAAAAATGGCAAGATCGATCCATTTGAGGAGTTATCAACTACTTGGAGGGAGGACTTCTAGGGTTTGTATCTCTTCCATCTTCCCTAAAATGATTTGGTAAGTGCTTATCTCTTGTCTTGATTAGTTTTATACTCCTTGGCAAACGTTTTAAGTATTCTTTCAAGTCTGTTGTTGATTTTGTTGGTGAAGGCTATTCCCTTCAGGAAACCCTTCTTCTAGGGCCTTGGTTTTCATGGTTTTTTTTGATTAGATAAGGAACTACTAGCCTTGAGGCACTAGTCTCTCATTCTAATCCATAGACATTGGATAACCAATTCTTAGAGGGGCATACTTCTTGACCCAATAATCCCTAAGTGGAGACAAGGAACTAAGCTTAACTCCCAACAACCAACCACAAAACCCTAAAAATTCATTTTTTCTTTTCTTGTATGCCATATAAAATACAAAAAAATATAAAAGATATATGATAAAAAATATTTATTCATTGTCTAGTGCAAAGTTAACATTTTATTTTGATTTTCTAGACATCTTTATCCAAGGGTTTGTGGAAAATTGTTGATATTTAACCCTAATTAAAAAAAATAGGCCCATACACTTGTGCTTAAAGATTTTATCTAACATTTTGAGGGTTAATTTAAGGTGTTTACTGATCTTGGAAATTAAATTATAGCAATAAAAATCAGAAAATGTGAAACCTTAAAGCTACGGTTTAACCCTAAAAAGTGAATTATAACCCTACCCTAGCTTATATTTCACTTGTGGATTGTTTATGAAGGACATATAACACATTCTAATGGTGAATTTCATCTCCTAAGTGCTTCATATATGCTAGATTTCATTTTGGATATTATAATGTACCCAACCTCCAAGTTGATCACCACTACTACAAAAACGACTTAGCCTACTGAAACGAAAATTTAAAACACCCCAACACATAGAAGATGAACCAAGGGGAAACAAGCCCATAAATATTACAAAAAACATGTTGATTTATTCATGCAATTAATAGCATAATAAAATCCATGAATGAATGCATACCCAGCAAGCATAACATCATTCAAATTAAAATTTACACGACAGAATAATCATATTAAAACAACAAAGAACTTATCTATTTATAAAAATAATCAACTATCTGCATACGAATGATGAACCTCCCAGCCATAGGTAGTATTGTTCATTTTCTCTCAACAACAAGCCACCCTTGAGATGAGGCTATGAGTCCACAAGGAGGTTTGGCCCTCTTGGTTGTCCACTCTCCACACTCAACAACCCAAAACCTAGGTTCTACTCTAACAATAGTTCCAATCCACTATCTCTCTTCCCCACAACTTGCACAACCCAAGGAATGTACCTCCTTCATTTCTCTCAGTCCAACGGGTTGTACCGCTCATTTATCATGGATTCTAGTGCACTTGGTTGGCCAAGAATCTCACAGTTGGGGACTTCCAAGAATTCTCAGTTGCTCTAGGAGTGCTCACAACAACCTTCACAAGACTCTTGAGCCATTTCCTCAATAAGAAACACAATACAATATGTTTTACAAGCACAGAGACCACATTTCCAATGTAAACATGACCCAATAATTGCTACATTCAAGCACATCATGGTTGGTTATTTTACTAGCACTCAACTCCTCTCTTGCTGCCCAAAATTTGCATGTAAAAATTGTCCCCTTTCTACATACAAATTTCCTTCTTCTCCCTTGCTTGCTTGATTCTCACTCTTCCCAAATATGATTGTACTTTAGCCCCATGCTTCCAATAACTCTGGGATGTGATTTATCATGCCCACTGTCTTACATGAATTCAATGATTGGCTTTGGGAACACTCAACAACAAAATAGAAGGTTTATACACAATGATAATAAAATTCAGGAATGTGGGTTTCGATTAATACCCATGAATGAAACCCCCTTTATCCCCCTCTCTTGTGGAGTCATAGCCCCCCATAATTATTGTCCCTCTTGTATCGCAGTCAACAATTATTATTTTATTAATCATTTCAATTATCATAATACACAATTTGGCCTCCGGCCATATTAATCAATATGGGCTCTTTGCCCCGATCATATCATCTCACTAGCCTAATTCACATTTATACAATTACATTATAATTGTGGGGATTAAAACTGGTGATATTATAGATATTTTTGGTGAAACCCTAGGGGAATTCACCACCTCTCTTTGCAATTTTTAGCTAATTTCAAGATTAAGATTCATTTGTACTTGGAATCAATCATTTTTAGGCCGTTTTTTCATGGTTTATTCATTTCCCTAGCTAAAGTACCAAAAACAAATTTCATTATAAGTGCCTTTAGGCACTCTTGGGGTGATTTTACTTACCCAAAATCTGCATTTTATGCATTTTTATCATATATTAGATTCTAGAATTTGTGGACAAATAAATCTAGTACAATTTGCCTCATATAATCAAGGGGTAGCTCATGTATATCATTCATTATTTGTTTATGCAATTAGATCTCACTCTTTTGCGAAAAGCGTACTTGTTCCTTCATCCAAAGAGTGATATCATAGTGCTAATTCATAGTTTTGTTAAAGCATACCCATTTCATATCTCAACACTCATCTAATTAGCTCCTAACCCTCTATTGTGGTAGTTATTTCCCTAACTCTTGGTTGAATAGTTTCAAGGCATTTGGCTACTTCATTGGCACTAGTATATCTAACCATATATTGAGGTGTGTTGTTTGAAGTGAACTATATCATGAGCTACCAAAAGGTACTATACAATTTTATTTCCAAGCAATGGGATACCCCTCGTGGCTTTAAGGAGCTGGCTTAAAGTGAAGGGTAAGTGATGTTAAGGTGACAATGGTGCATTTCTCATGTTGTGTTTATCCCCAATAACACCTCTACAAAGGATGCTAGCTTGGGCAGTAACACATCCAAAACTAGGGACATGCAAGCCACTTTTAATACTCATACCCATTAGTTGGTGGATCATGTTTCAGTGGATCCATATCCTCGATAGATAGATCTCTAACAACCTAACCAACCATCAACACTCTATGCAGAAGTGGGTGCCACTCAAGTGGCATCCTGGTGCATGTTGTTACATAAGTATCATAAGTATCATCAAGCTTGTGCCACCCCCACTTTAATACTCTGGTTAGTAGTACCCCATATATCTCCCTAATCTCCTCTAGGAGTCAATCTCTATCCATACCATGCCTCGACCCAAATGGCCCAGCATCGACAAACTCTCCTCTCATCCTGTGAGAAGTCTGTCCCACTGGCCTCACCAACACAATATCTACACATTGCATATATTCAATGATCAATACCACATATTGAAATATTCTACTCTATGCCATTAAAATATAAACAATAGATCGGATATGACACACTTACCATTAGGTCCCCATGCATGAACCAGTGGCTAGGGTAACTCTATATCCCCTTGATAGTTCATCCCTGAGTAGGGATAGTCCTCAATATGTATTGGGAGATGATCCCGATGTGAAAATAAGTCATCTTGAAACACATTCGTGAGCCCCTCACCTCCTCCCAATCTCATTAGCTTCCCCCAACATTGCATCTTAGGCTCTTGTGGGCCTCCATCATGGATGAAAATGTGTGGATCAAGTGTGGGAATCATCTCAAAGAAAAAGGCACACAAGACTATCCTGAAAGCATAATTACCTCCTAAATCTCATCGATAGGAGGTCAATTAGTTATTGGCCATATTCAACATCATCTAGGCCCACTCATAGTAGATCCTAGCCAATAAACTCTCTACCAATATCATCATACCCCTAGATATCTTGTGGGGGGCATGGGTCCCTAATATGAGGGCCATTGTTGTAACAATGGTCCATGTCTCAAGTCTCTCTAGTTCCATAATTTGGACTTCCCCATCCTTGACCCTTGCACCATCAATTCAATGTGTCACCACAAATTTATATATCCTCCTCTCCCAAGGAAAAATTGGCTAAGTATCTCCCACAATGCCCATCGACAAGAGCCTCGTTAAGAAATAGATATCCTAGATTATGATCTCAATCCATTGCCCCTGTATTATGAATGGTCCCACATCTACATTCCAACATTTTACTATGTGAGAGATGATCCCCCCCCCTGCTCTCATAAGAAGGTTCTCAACATACTTGAGAAACCCATGTTAAGCCAACATTCCTCATTCCACCTAGTTCACACTCACTCCAGGTCAGATTTCTTTGAGTTCTCACTCCATCCATGGTACTCTAAACCCCTCCATACCTACCCAAATCCATGTATTATCAATACATTATACCACGTGCATAAAATTTAAGGTCCTTGCCCTTTTTCACCCTTAAAATTGCACCTTTTTTCCCTTTTTGGGCCCCAGAAGCAATTTTTGGTTTACACAAAAAAAAAACCTTGGTTTTTTGTGTTGGACCATGTAGAAACTGGGGACATTTATGCACTCCCAATGCATAAATTTCCTTCCAAAAGTGTGTTGTCCCTAAAAAAATCATCCAAGGTCCCCTTATGACAATCCGGGCCCTAAACTAAAAAACTACTCCACGAAAATTGATAACTACAGTTAGGTCACCTACCTAAAAGTCACACAATCAAATTCCAATGGTTAGTTTCTCTGTAGAAATCTCACATTTAGTTTGGGTCTTCTCCTCCTCTCCAAATCTCAGCATCCACAAATGCACCAATGAATTAGAATTTGGAGGAAAATCCATTTATATAGGAAAACCCCATTTTTATTATGGCTCATACAGGCTCATATAGACTTCAATTGATGCACCATAATACACCATTGGAATCATATTTCTTATCTCTTCAAAAGGGTATTCTTGTAATTTCCTATTTTGATACTTCGCCATAATCTTTTTTAATTCCCAAGAAGCATTAAAATGGGTACGCCATAGGGATCTAACCCTCATGGAGATGAGTAGACTACTGAGCAGGAGTAGGTTTTTGTGGGAGATGTGGTAGGTATGATGAGATCCTTCCATAGTATGTCATAGGCATTGATCAACCACCTAGATCAAGACAAGGGTAAAGTGTCTCTGCCCAATGAGGTTTCACAACGCGCTCTAGCTGGTGGTAGTAGTATACACATAGAACTTGAGAAAGTTAAGTTTCCCGAGTTCTGGGGTGTCGTGGATGGCTTAGTTATTGAGGCACGGTTGGAGAACATGGCGATGTGCTTCACACTTCGTGATTACACCTCCACCATGAAATTTCGCATGGCGGTCTTTCAACTGAAAGGGAGTGCTCTACTTTGGTGGAAAACACTCCTACCTCAACTAAATATGGTCGTGGAAGACGTGTCATGGGAACTGTTCGAGGAAAAATTTCGAAAGAGGTACTTTTCCAATGAATTCATTGAGCGCTATCTTAATGAGTTCAATGCCTTACGACATGGAAGTCATACAGTACCGGAGTATGAGTCCAAATTCATGGAGCTACTTAGGTATGCTACACATCTGAACACAAAGAAGTTAAAGGTCAACAAGTTTTTGTTTGGCCTTAACTTCAACATTCGTGCGAAGGTGAGGATCCTAATTCCTCAGACGTTTCATGATGCAATTCAGAAGGCCCTCATATCTAAGGAGGATTTGAACAATGAGGGTTAGGGAAGGAATCCTTCTAGACCTAATGGACATATGACATATGGAGCACAGTAGCATCAAACACTAGCAAGACATACTTATGGGCATCGAGATACACCCAAATGACCTATGTTCTTGACACCGAGATGACAGAATCCTCAGCAGAGGACTACTTACAGAGCACCATAGCAACAACAACAACAATGTTGTCTACAACAACAACAACAGTTTATATCTGTTCAGTAGAACAGACCAGGATCACAGACCACTAGGTCAACAGCTTCTACTTCGGGGACTAGGAGCATTGGACTGAAGACTGGATGTTGGATATGTGGATAGCCACATTACCAGCGAGATTGTCTGATTGAGAAGGTCGAAGCGGTCGGATCATCAGGACCCACTATAGTTGGAGATTTAGGCAAAGCCCACTATTGAGGAAAAGATATGAAATAATCTTACTCAACCATTTTCAGATCTTACTTGGCTAAAGAAAGATAGACATGAATATCACCCTATGTTTATAGCCATCAAAAAATGTTATCCTAATTCACAAGTATTGTTTACAAGTGCTTAGGCTGGTTTTTTATAAATAAAATCTTGTTGAAAAATTCATTATTTATGTGTTTTTCTAAACATAACAGATGCTGAAATAAATATAGAGACGGAAGTAAAGACACCAAGTCGATAATCAAAATATATGAGACATAAAGCAATCATTTATTTCATTCCAATTCATCAAAGAATAGTTCTCTTTACAAAATTTCCTGAGGAAGTTTTGGACCAAAGTCAAACTTAGACGTCCCCAATGAAACATACAAAAGGACTTCTGACATAAAATCAAAAACTGAACTTTAAAAGTTGGATCAGCTTGCCAGATATTTCTTCCCACTCGACTATGTTTATGAAATCTAATTCATAAACAGACAAGTCTACACAGACTATCAAAGATAGATCAACACCTCTGAAAAACAAGTGTCTGAAAGATATAATTCAACCCTGAATCTTGTTGTCTACAATAGGACCCTGCTATCATAAAAAATAATTAGGCTTCTAATGAAATAAGGAATGAATTAAAACTAAATTATCTCAACAAAAAAACCTCCAGAGAAAACCTTAGTATGCTTCTCCTTATATTATCCTCTTGTTCCTCCCTTTCCTTTTTCCTTTAAGCAAATTAGAATTGGTTGAAGTAGTTGAACTACTTATCTTAACTGTAATTAAATTTTAGGAACATGGAGTGGATAGTGAATATGGGAAGGTGAGGGGAATTGTAATTAATGAAAAGTGAAATAATGGTAGGGGAAAAGAGCGAATATTGTTCGAAAAATCAATTAAGTAATCCATAAAAACGATTTTGTATCCAATATAACTATTCCAACATCAATTAAACAATTTTTGTGTGCTAAAACCATTATTGTGTGTTAAAACTTGTTCACTTTCCACATTTAAATCGTAACACTTTTAATTAACACAGTGTCATCATACTCAAAATCAATATGTCTTTCAAACATCATGTATAAACAATTTTGTTTCCTCTTATTTCTTCCATTTTATGTTTAAAACAAAATCCCAACGAACACATAGTCATATCATTTTAACTTTGTTCAGGAAGTATCAACCATTGTCCATAAATTCCAAATCTTCAAATTAAACATAGACACAAGTATTTCAAGAATTGAATAGACTCTTTTAAAACATGACCGATTCCATTCCTTTAACCAATTTAACAATTAAATTGCAATGAACCCATACTACTAAAACCTCATGCCCATCTCTGATGGTGCAATAAAACAACACGATATCCATAAATCATACCCAGTAGACAGCCAAGCCACAACTATCAATACTTTAAATTGAAATAATCCCGATTGGGCAATTTAAAGACACAGTAACAACAACCATCACTTCAATTTATACCACATTGTAGGAAAAATACAGATCAACGCATAACGCAAAGAAGCATTTTTGTGACTGTACATATCTAATTACTCCCAATCAAACCATGAAACAATGTTGAGTTATCAATCCAACACAAGGAGGAGATGACTGTAGGCCCATTTTCATTCCCTTTTACAACTTCTCTAATCAACCAATTAAACCATGATGAGCTATCGATTCAATTGTCACAATAAAAGAATGCATCGACTATATACCAATAATCATTTCCAATTACAACTTTGTAATCAACCTGGTCAACAAAGACGAGCTAGTAATCAAAACCATTGTCAACGTTATTTCACCAACTCATGACAGTCAACAAGATACCTGACAGGGTGTAACTGTTTCAATCTATCTAAATCAGGTTCTGAATAATCAAGGGTTCGCTCGGTGGAACCAACACAGGGAGACTGGAGGTCAACCTTGTCGATAGTAGGTGAGAAACCCTTAAGACAACAAGGTGGAACCACAAGCATTATAACCCTTAGCTTGTATGATAGGGTGACAATTCGACCCCGGGTAGGCGAGACTATGAACAGAGGAGAAGAGGTTTCTTACTGGCCAGTAAACAACACCGAGAACACGCAGGGGCATAACCCTCGTGGTTTCCCTCAAAAGCCAAATAATACTGATAGAAATGCAGAGCCCAGGTAATATCAACTGACCCTAAATCAAGCCTCTTGGAATAATAGCCACCATAACCAACTGTGCAGATACCAATAACATAAAATGAGTCCACGACCAGGTGGAAAAAGATATGCAGTGACCCAAAGGAGGTTCAAAAATTACATAGCAACCCCATAACACCAAATACGATTGGGTCTAGCTACAAAGACTATGAGGAGACAACCAACAAGTTAAAACAAAATGAAACCCTCCAACCTAAACCCATAGAGACAACATAGAGCCATCACATCTTCCACCACACAGAACAGTTAATGAAATCGTGACTTCAAGCATCAAATTTTCCATTTTCAATGAATAACACAAACAACCATTCCAGAGAAAACACCATTCGTTTACACAGTTTCTAGCCTCAAGAAAACAAAGACCAATACATCATCGAGCCAACGTTTATTTCATAACAGAGTGAGTTCATGGATGGGTGAAAAAAACACCTGTAACCAAATGGCCTTAAAAATGCGAGCTTGGTCAAGCAGTTCCTTCCATGCTAGAATATCGGAGCTTAACCATAGTGAAGATGAAATGAACAATAACCAAGCTAGGGTGACGGCTAGTGGGATAAGTATGGAGTGACGTGAATTTACTGCACGTCGCTTCCATCCTCCCTTCATTCAATTATGTAGTACACCACAACCATCCAAACATTAATCCATGCCATTAATCCATGCATCGAAACTTGCATACATTGGTTGTCAAATGCACCACTCGATTCATACTAACCATTAATAAAAAACATACGATAACATGTATCACATTCGTCTTCATATAACTCAATAAAATCGTATAGCCACTAACATTGCTAGTTAGGACTAACATCAACCTTTTAAAATTTCAATTGCACATAATATAACATAACACAACTTAGTTTAGTTCCTTTTTCTTGGATTTTTTTCCATATTGCTCTTGTCTCTTATTATAACTAACATGTGTCTTGTGAAGGTGTAATAGGTGATAACTGATGGCACCAATAGTAATGTAAAAACCATGAAATAAGCCATTCACACATGGAATTTAGAGTTTAGAGAAACGGAACCAACACATAACATGCATTATACATCTGCCATCTGTCGTAAATAAAACCAATATTTCATCATCAGTCATGTAGAACCCTGTAAGGAGTGTCGAACAGTAGCACAAATATCAAATAAGAGCCTTATCTGATCCTCCAATATACAAGGGGGTCCCACCTACTAGTATTATATATTATTAGCTTAGTTTAAATAATGGGCTTTATCAATACTTTACGGGCGAAAACCTCGTTGCGAATTTTATCGTCAAAAAACTGGCGACTCCAATGAGAAATATATTTCCAACAGATTAAGAACTCAGAACACATGGTTTCACAGACCAAGAATAGCATATCAAGAAGATATAACCAAAATGATTATGCAACAGGGGGAAGTGAGCAGATTTAATGGAAAAATGACTGGGAATTTAGGAATAACTCATGAAAAATGTTAAGTATGAGGGGGGTTTATCCCTGTATGCATAATCATTCAACTAGAATTTGCTCTTACTTCAAGGAGAAAAAATTATGGACTTTCTCTTTTAACTCTCAAATGGATGAAGAAATGGAAAGCAGAAGTGGGAGATAACCAATTTCTTATAAGACAACAGTGAAAGCAGATAACAAATTCAACTGTTCTTTCAGGGGGAACATTGTAACAACTGTGTAATCTTGATTGTTATTGACTAACAATATCTTGCAGGAGTGTCACTGTGGAAGAACTGATCCAACATCTTATTCTTGACCAAAAATCAACTAAAAGATGAAAAGCAATAAAAAAACATGACAAAAGTAGTACTACAAAATTTAAAACAGTAGAAATCAAATGACATAATTTGCAAAAGCAATATGAAAACTATTAAAAAGAAAGCAGAAATCAACTATTGTAAAATCATAAATGAAAAACAGTAGAAAAAATGAGAGCATAACTAGACTACTAATATACATAAAAACCAAACAACATTAAAACTTTTCAAGTTGGTTCCACGTAGTGCTTTAAGTGAGAATCGTTAGTGTTGTGGGAAAATAATCGCTCTTGTAAATCCTTTAGAATGTAAGAATCAGTACCGAGGACAAAAGTGATCTGGAAAGGACCCAGCCATAATTCTTGAAACTTCGAGACAATTGATAGTCCCTTAAAGTACACAATTAGATAATCAAAATAGACATGAATAACCTTATTGATTAAATCGTCAAGAGTTATTTGCATAGGTATTTTAAAAGTGGTACTTGCAACAGATAAGCCAAAAGGCATACATTCATAAGTCAAGGTACCCCAAATAGTAATAAAGGTGGATTTGAATTTATCTGCCCCTTTTACCTTAATTTGATTGTAACCGGAAAAATCATCAAGTAAGGGCATCATCTGTGACCCTGCTACTTGCTGCAAAATAATTTCTATGTTAGGGAGAGGAAAATGATCTTTCATAATAGCCCGCTTAAATGCACGAAAGTCAATACATAATCTGATCTAACTGGTCATTTTCTGAACAGGAGCCAAATTTGTAACCCATTCAGAATCTTGGACCGGAAAGATGATTCCATCTTTCAAGAGTCTTTCCAACTCCTTTCGAATAGTTGCTTCCAGTGTAGGGTTGATAGGTATTTTTTTTTGCCTAACTATTTTTATGCCTTCCTTGATGGGGATGGCAGGCTATATAAGACCAGGATCAAAACCATGAAGATCCTCATAAGACCAAGAAAAAACATATTGAAATTCACCAAGTAGCTTGGAAAACTTCATTTTATCTTCATCAGAACATCAGGCACCTATTTTAAAATTCTTTGGAGATTCGGGTGTCCTGATGTTCAAGGAGATGGTTTCACCCACCTTCCTTTTCGACTCCTCTTCTTTATGTTTCTCTTTATTGACTACATCAATCGATGAAAATGAACTCTCTAGAGGAGTCAAGCTTTTAGGAATCTTGTTATCTTGTATGGATATAATTTCCTTGAGCTTAAAAGGTTCATCTTGAATGAAATAACATATGCTCTCATCTTTAGGGAAGACCTGCCAAGATTCTATATTGTCAGGGATATGTGGACGATATAGAGATTGAAAAGTACAATCAATTCTGTGTGGTAGAATTTTCCGATTAGGAGAGGCTGCAAAAATAGTTAACCGAACAGCCATTGAATTTAAATCCCTCTTAACATGAGTGATGTTGAAATATAATAGGTTCGAGATAAGTGCCCAAACAGTTTGGGTGTATCATTTCATCAACTTGTTGCTAGGAGATTAAATCTTGTGTACAAGGTTTACAACAAGCTCGGAATCCCCAAAAACTGAAAGTTGACCACAACCAAGATTATAGGCATTTTCAATGCCTAATAATAAAGTTTTGAATTCAGTGACATTGTTCGTGCAAGCAAACTCCAACCTATAAGAAAAGTTATGGATTTTTCCTACAGGAGAAATCAAGAAATGCCATCTTCATTACCTTCATTAGAGCATGAACCATCAAAGTGCATGTGCCACATACCATCATCTAAATCAATTTGTTCCAAGGGAAAGTTATCCTCCTCAACAAAGATGGAATACACTCCTAGGTCCTCTTCGATATAGTTTACATTAGGTTGTGGGACACTCTCTATGTAAGGTGAAATCCTTCCCTCTCTAAGGACTATAATGTTTTTACCATTCCGAGGAATGGATAAATGTGTCCCCTCGAGTGAGAGGTATCCACCTGTTAAAGATTGCCAATATCTTGCCAAGATGATTGAGTAATTGCTTACTGGCATATCAATTACCTGAATGCTAAGGGTTGTCCTTATTCCAAGGTGTGTGCACAAAACTAAGGTCACATATTTAATCTCATCTATGGTCGTTTGTTGTAGACTAATATAAGAGAGCATGCTTCTAGCATTTTCATTTGTACAATACAAGCCTAGCTCTTCCATAATAATCTTTGACATCACACTTGGGCCCGAACCGCCATCAATGAGGCAACAATGGGTGATCTTATCCATAATATTTACATAAACATAAAAAGGGGGATTTTTTACAGGGTATCTAAAGTTATGTACACCTACTTTATTTATAGACGAATCCTCTTCATTTACCTCTTCATAGAGGTTAGCTACAACGTAATATTTTCCTTCCATGAATTGTTTCAAATGCCTCTGTTGTTCAGGGATGGAAACCATGTCCAGAAGGGTTGCATATGCTTTGATGTTGACCAACTAATTCAGAATATTGTACTTGGAAGAAGGGGAGAGGGGAGGTAATTCCTTGAATTTCAATAACTTCAGGAACCTGAACAGTAGCAGCCGGTGAGGATGAGCTCAGGCTAGAAGAATTGCGGGGAGGATCAAATTTGCCTTTGGGAGCATAGGATTTGTTCTTGGTATTGATGATCATGACATCTTCTAGCTCTGCAAAATCTAGGACAACGATGGTAGTTTTTGGTCTTTTACCAAAGATCTTATCTTTGGCACTCTTCCTTACCTCACATGTGGATTCCTCGTGGTGTTCTTCGCAAAATTTACACCAACTTTGAGGCATGATAGATTTAGGTTGAAAATTATTTTCAATTGGATTTCTAAAGGGGGGTGAAAAAGAGGATGAAGCTCCAGGGGTGAGAGGGGAGACATTTCCCTTTCGCTCATATGTTATCATACGATTATTCATATCTTGTATTAGTTGTAAGAGGGCAGACATGTCTATTTGTTTAACTGATTCTCCCCGAGGAAGACCTATTCTTTCAAGTTGTTCCTCATACTCTAAATTGTTAAATTATGAGCTTGATTTCTTATGCGGATTAATTAATTTATTTTCTTCAACACTTTGATTCCAGCTTAATACACTTCAACAACACCAAATCATAAATGAATAGAAATAACTATGTAGATAAGTAAGCATGCACATCAACAACACATATACCCTGGGGAAACCCTGTATAGGGAGAAAAACCCCATCAAACGATATTCCTTTATTGCATTAATAATGTAATAACACTTACAAATATCCACCATGAATGTTCTGCTCTTAAAGAGCTTTCCAAGATGACTCTGACTTGACAAAGACCTAAGAGACCTTGTTGAAATACACCTCTGATATGTTGCCTCTATTATTGATATACAACACTGATATGTTGTTGATATATGCCTCTGATATGCAACCTCTATTGCTGACATACAACACTGATATGCGTCTTTGGTATGCTACCTTTTTATCACTGATATGCTCCTCTATTGCTTCTCTCTTAACCTACATATCGAAACTATGTTGAAGAGAGGGGCTGGCCTCTGCTTATATAGGATGAAGAGGAGAAGAGGATAGGCTCGAAATAGTAACTCGTTTGCATGCTTTAATCATAACTCGACTTCATACTTTAGTTCAAACTAGACTTGAGACTGGTATACTCTAGTTCGAAAATAGAACTAGACTTGAGACTTCAATTACAACTCAGCATTACACTTTAGTTCAAAAATAGAACTAGACTTGAGACTGGTATACTTTAGTTTGAAAATAGAACTAGACTTGAGACTTCAGTTACAACTCAACATTACTCTTTAGTTCGAAAATAGAACTAGACTTAAGACTTCAGTTATAACTCAACATTACACTTTAGTTCTAAAATAGAACTAGACTTAACACTTCAATTACAACTCAGCATTACACTTTAGTTCTAAAATAGAACTATACTTAAGACTTCAGTTACAATTCAGCATTACACTTTAGTTCTAAAATAGAACTAGACTTGAGACTTCAGTTATAACTTGACTCTTTACAAGGCAATTCGAAATTCTCTTCATGGTGGATAATGTTACGCGTGCCAATGCACTAGATCAATACATTTATATCATTTGCAATATTAGGAATATCGTTTGTTTCTAGTTCATAGGAATTTTATATTCAACCTAATGTTTTCTAGATGCCTTGACTTTGCTCATGGCTCACAAGGTTTGACTAGGCTCACAGAGGTTGTATATTCCCCCTGAATTTTTCACTAGTCAGTCTATGCTCACAGAGGTTGTACGTTCCCCCTGAATTTTGCACTAGAATTTGTATGCTCACAGAGGTTGTACGTTCCCCTTGACTTTTGCATTAGACTCACATAGCATATCGTTCATCCTGAATTTTTTTTTAACTCACAGAGGTTGTACGTTCCCCCTGGATTTTGTCAATACCTCACAAGATTGGTTGATTCTCCAAATCTCCCTAGATAGCCTCAGGGTGGCCCATATGGCCTCAACATTACATGAAAAGAAGACCAAAGATGAAGAAACAAGAAGGTTATTTCTTATTTCTAGGATGTCTACTTCTAGCTTCCCAACGTTATTGGGCACTACTGTCTCATTCAATTGCTGCCCAAGGATGATTAAGCTTAGCCAGAGTATTAGCAGTGTCTAAAATGGTATTAAACAAATTCAAATCAATGTTGGTCTGATCTTGAAGACCGGGCTCAATATTGGGTTGCCTTGCAATAGGTACAATCATTAAGAAATAAAAAAGTCAAAGATTCAATAAAAGAAAAATAGATGTATTTGATGATAATCAAGCATAAAAATTAACCAGAGAGATATTGAATATCTCCCCAATATGGTCACCAAATAAATGTTGAGGAAAAGATATGAAATAATCTTACTCAAGCATTTTCGGATCTTACTTGGCTAAAGCAAGATAGACGGGAATATCACCCTATGTTTATAGCCATCAAAAAATGTTATCCTAATTCACAAGTATTGTTTACAAGTTCTTAGGCTGGTTTTTTATAAATAAAATCTTGCTGAAAAATTCATTATTTATGTGTTTTTCTGAACATAACAGATGTTGAACTAAATATAGAGACAGAAGTAAAGACACCAAGTCGATAATCAAAATATATGAGACATAAAGCAATCCTTTATTTCATTCCAATTCATCAAAGAATCGTTCTCTTTACAAAATTTCCTGAGGAAGTTTTGGACCAAAGTCAAACTTAGACGTCCTCGATGAAACATACAAAAGGACTTCTGACAAAAAATAAAAAACTGAACTTTAAAAGTTGGATCAGCTTGTCACATATTATTGCCCACTCGACTCTGCACAATAGCCTTTCTCAGTCATGAAATCTAATTCATAAACAGACAAGTCCACACAGACTATCAAAGATAGATCAACACCTCTGAAAAAAAAGTGTCTGAAAGATGTAATTCAGCCCAAAATCCTGTTGTCTACAATAGGACCCTGCTATCATAAAAAAGAATTAGGCTTATAATTAATTAAGGAATTAATGAAAACTGAATTATCTCAACAAAAAAAACTCCAGAGCAAACCTTAGTATGCTTCTCCTTCTATTCTCCTCTTGTTCTTCCCTTTCCTTTTTCATTTAATCAAATTAGAATTGGTTGAAGTAGTTGAACTACTTCCTTAGTTAAGTTAACTAAAACTCAACCAACTTTTAGTTAAGGGGGGGAAATAATAAATCATAATAAGGGTTTTTAAATAAATAATAACTACTAGGT
>JZKD02S0380112.1:0-18502 GCA_000966675.3 Picea glauca
ATGACATATAAAAAATATTTAATTTCATGCATTGATTCTTCTATTTCATCTGATATTACATTTGGAGATGACTCTTTAGTCAAAGTTCAAGGCAAAGGAACTCTATCTATTCTCACTAAACAATATGTAAAGAAAGACATAAATAATGTCTATCATGTTCCATATCTGAAACATAATCTATTAAGTGTTGGGCAACTAGTTGAACATGTCTATAAGGTAATTTTTGAAGAAGCATCATGTAGGATATATGACAAACCTCCAAGCAGAAAATTGATTTCTAAAATCCACATGACTAGAAATAGAATGTTTCCCTTGACCCTTAGAACTGCAAATCTAATCCAATCTTATGCACAAAGTGCATCCACCTCCAATGAAACTATGATTTTGCATGCAAGATTTGGACATCTACCCTTTCAGAGTTTAAGCCTTCTACAAAATCACTCCATGGTCAAAGGTCTAGCTATCTTCAAAGAGAAAAATCCCCCACGTGAGTCT
The DNA here is from genome assembly GCA_000966675.3 of Picea glauca. Lineage (NCBI taxonomy): Eukaryota > Viridiplantae > Streptophyta > Pinopsida > Pinales > Pinaceae > Picea > Picea glauca. The sequence continues at coordinate 496 of JZKD02S0380112.1, forward strand.
TGCATTCTTGGAAAACATAAGAGAACCAACTTTCCACAATCGTCCACTCAAGCCAAACAACACTTAGAGATGGTTCACACTGACCTATTTGGACCAGTGCAAACAAAGTCAATAGGTGGTAGCTTTTATTTCCTAACATTTATTGATGACTTTAGTAGGAAAATATGGATTTATTTCTTTATACACAAGTCTGAAACCTTTGCAAAGTTCAAGGAGTTCAAAGCTTAAGCTAAAAAACAGAGTGGGAAATATGTGACTATTCTCAGGTTAGATGGAGGAGGAGAATATTGTTCAATTGAATTTGCAAATTTCTGCAAATCACAAGGCATAATCATGCAAACCATAGGTAGGTATACTCCACAACAAAATGGAGTGGTTGAGAGGAAAAATCATACTATAATGAACATGGAAAGGAGCCTTCCCAGAGACAAATGTCTGTCAAATCTATTTTGGGATGAAGCAGTAACATGCTCAGTTTATCTTCTATATAGATCCCCAACCACTAGTATCAATATTAAGGTCCCTCAATAAGCATGGAGTGAGACAAAACTAGATGTTGCTCATCTTAGGACTTTTGGATGCATTGCATTCGCTCACATACCTTCCGAATTGAGGAGGAAACTTGATGATCTAAGTGAGAAATGCATTTTTTTTGGCTATAGTGAGACATCCAAAGCATATAGACTCTACAATCTGATTTCAAAGAAACTCATTATCAGTAGAGATGTCAAATTTCTTGAAAATCGGTTCTGGAGTGACTCTGAAAATCGCCCTATGGAAAGTCAAAATCCATTGTTGTCACTTCCTGAAAACACAGAAAATTCAGGACATGAAACACATCAGCCTACCCTTACAAGATTTTAAGTACAAGGATAACCTGAAAGTCCTCAGGACAACTCTTCTTCAAGCATAAATTCATCCTCCGAACTTCAAAATCAGAGAACTCGAAGCTTGAGAGAAATCCAGCACTTGGATGATATTGATCAGCACAATCTTTTTCCATTAATGTCATGTCAACCTACCTCTTTTAAAGAGGAAGCTAAAGAGCCACATTGGGTTCAAGCCATGAACCAAGAGATTGAATCCATTGAGAAGAACAATACATGGGATGTTGATCTGCCCACAAATAAGGCGAGTATTGGTGTCAAGTGGGTTTACAAAACTAAACTCAATGAAAATGGATAGATTGAAAAACACAAAGCAAGACTTGTTACCAAAGGATTCTCATAGCAACTAGGCATTGATTATGGTGAAATGTTTTCTCTAGTAGCAAGTTTGGACATTGTAAGGACTCTTTTAGCCATAACAGCTCAACAAAAAAAACAAGTATACTAGATGGATGTCAAGTTAGTTTTTATGAATGGTGTCTTAGAAGAAGAGATTTATGTGGATCAACCACCTAGATTTCAAGTCAAATCTCATCCAACCAAAGTGTATTGGTTGAACAAAGCCTTGTATGGCCTAAAGCAAGCTCCAAGAGCTTGGTACAACATAATTGACACTTATATGATCAATAGTGGTTTCAGAAGAAACCAAAATGAGCCAACTCTATACACCCAAAAAGATCACCAAGGTAAAATTTTGATTGTACATTTATATGTTGCTGACATGATATATACTGTAAATCTTGAGTTAACCAGTTTTAAACATGCCATGCAATCTGAGTTTGAGATGAAAGATCTTGGAATAATGTAATTATTTTGGGGATTGAACTTGACCAATCACCCAAAACAATTTGTGTTTGTAAGAAAAAGTATGCAGCAGACATCCTCAAAATATTTCACAAGGACGACTACAATCCAAGAGACATCCCCATACCCCTAGGCACAAAATTGAGCAAACAAGATGAAGGCCCTACAATGAATTCTACCTTGTACAAAATTTTAGTAGGCAGTTTGTTGTATCTTAAAACAACTAGGCCGGATATTATGTATGTAGACGACTTTGTTTCCAGGTTCATGGGATCTCCCAAAGATTCTCACTAGAAGATGGTGAAAATGATTCTAAGATATGTTGTTGGTACTCTCAATTTTGGTTTATGGTACACTAAGTCCGAAGATAATCATCTTTCTTGTTAGACTGATAGTGATTTTGCAGGCAACCTAGATGAATGAAAACACTTAAGGGTATGCTTTTCACCTCGGCACAAATATAATTTCTTGGGCATCAAAGAAGCAACCCATTGTCTCAATATCTTTTGCAGAAGCGAAGTATGTCGCTGTTACCTCAGCTTCCTTTCAAACTGTGTGGAAACAAAGACTATTGAATGGCATGTCACATACAAAAAATGAGCGAACTCTTATCTTCTGTGACAATTCTTCAACAATTGCTTTATCTAAACACCATGTTTTTCATAAGAAAAGCAAGCACATTGACACTCGCTATCACTTCGTACGTGAGCTAGTCAATAATGGTCAAATTACTCTTCAATTTTGTGGCTCACGAGATCCGCTCGCAAAAATCTTTACAAATCCATTAGGAAAAAACATTTTTGATTTTCAGAGACAACACTTGGACATTATCAGTAATGATGTTTGTAACTGTACCAGTCCTTAGGATTTGTTATGATCTTCTTGATTATCTTGTTTCATTTTCCACACATTCTTGTCCTCATTATGTCTACTATGTTTCTTGTTTATTTCTTTATCATATAAAACTGATGAGTATTGTTCAATTCCAGACCCCACAAATAACTAACAGATTTCTACACATACTTCTGAGACCTTCTCTAGCCATACACATTTTATATCTCCTAGATTGCAAGCGCAAGACTTGCATACTTGTAAGACTGCAAAACCATCTGCATTCGATCAATTAGGAATAAATCCAGGTAGGACTACAGTACCACCTCATGAAGCGCCTCTCTCTGCCCATTACTCTCTTGCCTCAACAAGAATAACTAGTCATGCTCTGGTTGAAAGCGAGTCATTGGAAGAAAAATTAGAAAATGATGAAGAGCATATAATTATCAACTATTCAAATCTATGGAATGGAATCCTACTCATCCCTACTCAAATGCAACCCATTTCCCTCATGTCGTCTATTCATAAGCTTATCCCACACGAGGAGTGAATTATTATCCTGAAAGATTTTGAGGTCTTGTATGAGAATACTACTCATCAATCATGCTTTAGTACACCAACAATTAGATGGTCTGCTGTCCAGTTTAATAATTTTCAGAATGATTGCAAGGATCATCTAAATTTGAGATATGATGCAAACTTGGGCTATGTTTATATTAATTGCATGCATAAGAGCCAGTTGCCTGAGATGGAGGGAGGAGGGGCACTTGGTGATGGTTCAAAAATTGCCAGTTAAGAAGTGAATGAAAATCCAATTCCTACAATAATAAGAGGAAATGGACCATTAGAGACTGAATGCAAGGGTGGAATAGGCCAAGTTGCAAGTTTGGCACATGACCATATGTACAATACCAATCCTGTCATTCCTTGTGTTAAGGAAAATACCTAATTACATCCTTAACTAGTTACTTAGATAATTTACCATTACATGAGTTGGTAACATCTTGTAACCATATTGTGTAATAGTACATGTTCATATTAATAGAATACACATCAATAGTGTAGTATGTTGCATCAAATCTGTCTCTGCTTAATCTTTTCATGGTCTCAGAGCTGGTCTGGGCCTTACTCCATCACTGGAGGGCCCAGAGACCCATGGTTATGAAAGTATCACTGTTTGAGAGAAAAAGATTCGAGGAAAGGAGTGAAAGAGTTTTGAAGATGCTGCAAATAGATCTCTGCCGAAGATCTTTGATGAAAATTGCATGAAGAAATTAGAGGAAAGAGTCGCGGAGGAAACTGGTAGGCTGAGAGTGTTGAAATAAAATTGAAGAATTTCTATTATTTAATTTTGTTGGAAAAATACTATATACTTGGTGTTTGAAATGGTGAAAGTTTAAATGGAGAGTGGATCCATGGTTGCCGAAAGAATTTAGATGGTTTGAGGAGAACACAGAAGCCCCGTAACAAAGGACAGACCGAGTGGCCTGAGAAAGATGTGGTCACCGAGCTAGAGCTATTAAAACTCAGAGAGAGGGCATCTACAATAGAACAATTGGACGCCTGTGGAGACCGGGTTTTGGAGCAATAAACACCTATGGAGACTCGCAGCTTGTGTGAAAGACTTTCCTGCAATTGTTGTGGTGAATAAGCTCAGCCGCAAACAAAGACGATACATAGAAGTATTTAATTATAATTTTTAATTATGTGTTTTTTAAAGGTGGTTGTAAATCCAAAGAAGAGAACGTGAGTTTGATTTTGAGTTTCGTCCATCCTAGAGATTTAAAAAATAAATAAAGTGTTTTATTTGAATTATAAAAGAGGAGTGTTTTAGTTTAATGTTTTAGAGTAGGCCATATAAAAAGAAAAGGCGAGAAAGGATTTTCCATTAAAAAGGATTTATCATTAAGCAAGACCATAGTAAGTCTTCAAAAAGAAATAAGAAGGTATTGAGAATGGAATGAAGAAGGCATTGCAAATGAAATGGACTATTTCATGTGATATTGAATTGAGTGGACANATGACATATAAAAAATATTTAATTTCATGCATTGATTCTTCTATTTCATCTGATATTACATTTGGAGATGACTCTTTAGTCAAAGTTCAAGGCAAAGGAACTCTATCTATTCTCACTAAACAATATGTAAAGAAAGACATAAATAATGTCTATCATGTTCCATATCTGAAACATAATCTATTAAGTGTTGGGCAACTAGTTGAACATGTCTATAAGGTAATTTTTGAAGAAGCATCATGTAGGATATATGACAAACCTCCAAGCAGAAAATTGATTTCTAAAATCCACATGACTAGAAATAGAATGTTTCCCTTGACCCTTAGAACTGCAAATCTAATCCAATCTTATGCACAAAGTGCATCCACCTCCAATGAAACTATGATTTTGCATGCAAGATTTGGACATCTACCCTTTCAGAGTTTAAGCCTTCTACAAAATCACTCCATGGTCAAAGGTCTAGCTATCTTCAAAGAGAAAAATCCCCCACGTGAGTCTTGCATTCTTGGAAAACATAAGAGAACCAACTTTCCACAATCGTCCACTCAAGCCAAACAACACTTAGAGATGGTTCACACTGACCTATTTGGACCAGTGCAAACAAAGTCAATAGGTGGTAGCTTTTATTTCCTAACATTTATTGATGACTTTAGTAGGAAAATATGGATTTATTTCTTTATACACAAGTCTGAAACCTTTGCAAAGTTCAAGGAGTTCAAAGCTTAAGCTAAAAAACAGAGTGGGAAATATGTGACTATTCTCAGGTTAGATGGAGGAGGAGAATATTGTTCAATTGAATTTGCAAATTTCTGCAAATCACAAGGCATAATCATGCAAACCATAGGTAGGTATACTCCACAACAAAATGGAGTGGTTGAGAGGAAAAATCATACTATAATGAACATGGAAAGGAGCCTTCCCAGAGACAAATGTCTGTCAAATCTATTTTGGGATGAAGCAGTAACATGCTCAGTTTATCTTCTATATAGATCCCCAACCACTAGTATCAATATTAAGGTCCCTCAATAAGCATGGAGTGAGACAAAACTAGATGTTGCTCATCTTAGGACTTTTGGATGCATTGCATTCGCTCACATACCTTCCGAATTGAGGAGGAAACTTGATGATCTAAGTGAGAAATGCATTTTTTTTGGCTATAGTGAGACATCCAAAGCATATAGACTCTACAATCTGATTTCAAAGAAACTCATTATCAGTAGAGATGTCAAATTTCTTGAAAATCGGTTCTGGAGTGACTCTGAAAATCGCCCTATGGAAAGTCAAAATCCATTGTTGTCACTTCCTGAAAACACAGAAAATTCAGGACATGAAACACATCAGCCTACCCTTACAAGATTTTAAGTACAAGGATAACCTGAAAGTCCTCAGGACAACTCTTCTTCAAGCATAAATTCATCCTCCGAACTTCAAAATCAGAGAACTCGAAGCTTGAGAGAAATCCAGCACTTGGATGATATTGATCAGCACAATCTTTTTCCATTAATGTCATGTCAACCTACCTCTTTTAAAGAGGAAGCTAAAGAGCCACATTGGGTTCAAGCCATGAACCAAGAGATTGAATCCATTGAGAAGAACAATACATGGGATGTTGATCTGCCCACAAATAAGGCGAGTATTGGTGTCAAGTGGGTTTACAAAACTAAACTCAATGAAAATGGATAGATTGAAAAACACAAAGCAAGACTTGTTACCAAAGGATTCTCATAGCAACTAGGCATTGATTATGGTGAAATGTTTTCTCTAGTAGCAAGTTTGGACATTGTAAGGACTCTTTTAGCCATAACAGCTCAACAAAAAAAACAAGTATACTAGATGGATGTCAAGTTAGTTTTTATGAATGGTGTCTTAGAAGAAGAGATTTATGTGGATCAACCACCTAGATTTCAAGTCAAATCTCATCCAACCAAAGTGTATTGGTTGAACAAAGCCTTGTATGGCCTAAAGCAAGCTCCAAGAGCTTGGTACAACATAATTGACACTTATATGATCAATAGTGGTTTCAGAAGAAACCAAAATGAGCCAACTCTATACACCCAAAAAGATCACCAAGGTAAAATTTTGATTGTACATTTATATGTTGCTGACATGATATATACTGTAAATCTTGAGTTAACCAGTTTTAAACATGCCATGCAATCTGAGTTTGAGATGAAAGATCTTGGAATAATGTAATTATTTTGGGGATTGAACTTGACCAATCACCCAAAACAATTTGTGTTTGTAAGAAAAAGTATGCAGCAGACATCCTCAAAATATTTCACAAGGACGACTACAATCCAAGAGACATCCCCATACCCCTAGGCACAAAATTGAGCAAACAAGATGAAGGCCCTACAATGAATTCTACCTTGTACAAAATTTTAGTAGGCAGTTTGTTGTATCTTAAAACAACTAGGCCGGATATTATGTATGTAGACGACTTTGTTTCCAGGTTCATGGGATCTCCCAAAGATTCTCACTAGAAGATGGTGAAAATGATTCTAAGATATGTTGTTGGTACTCTCAATTTTGGTTTATGGTACACTAAGTCCGAAGATAATCATCTTTCTTGTTAGACTGATAGTGATTTTGCAGGCAACCTAGATGAATGAAAACACTTAAGGGTATGCTTCTCACCTCGGCACAAATCTAATTTCTTGGGCATCAAAGAAGCAACCCATTGTCTCAATATTTTTTGCAGAAGCAAAGTATGTCGTTGTTACCTCAGCTTCCTTTCAAACTGTGTGGAAACAAAGACTATTGAATGGCATGTCACATACAGAAAATGAACGAACTCTTATCTTCTGTGACAATTCTTCAACAATTGCTTTATCTAAACACCATGTTTTTCATAAGAAAAGCAAGCACATTGACACTTGCTATCACTTTGTACGTGAGCTAGTCAATAATGGTCAAATTACTCTTCAATTTTGTGGCTCACGAGATCCGCTCGCAAAAATATTTACAAAGCCATTAGGAAAAATCATTTTTGATTTTCAGAGACAACACTCGGGCATTATCAGTAATGATGTTTGTAACTGTACCGGTCCTTAGGATTTGTTATGATCTTCTTGATTATCTTGTTTCATTTTCCACACATTCTTGTCCCCATTATGTCTACTATGTTTCTTGTTTATTTCTTTATCATATAAAACTGATGAGTACTGTTCAATTCCAGACCCCACAAATAACTAACAGATTTCTACACATACTTCTGAGACCTTCTCTAGCCATACACATTTTATCTGATGAGTACTGTTCAATTCCAGACCCCACAAATAACTAACAGATTTCTACACATACTTCTGAGACCTTCTCTAGCCATACACATTTTATATCTCCTAGATTGCAAGCGCAAGACTTGCATACTTGTAAGACTGCAAAACCATCTGCATTCGATCAATTAGGAATAAATCCAGGTAGGACTACAGTACCACCTCATGAAGCGCCTCTCTCTGCCCATTACTCTCTTGCCTCAACAAGAATAACTAGTCATGCTCTGGTTGAAAGCGAGTCATTGGAAGAAAAATTAGAAAATGATGAAGAGCATATAATTATCAACTATTCAAATCTATGGAATGGAATCCTACTCATCCCTACTCAAATGCAACCCATTTCCCTCATGTCGTCTATTCATAAGCTTATCCCACACGAGGAGTGAATTATTATCCTGAAAGATTTTGAGGTCTTGTATGAGAATACTACTCATCAATCATGCTTTAGTACACCAACAATTAGATGGTCTGCTGTCCAGTTTAATAATTTTCAGAATGATTGCAAGGATCATCTAAATTTGAGATATGATGCAAACTTGGGCTATGTTTATATTAATTGCATGCATAAGAGCCAGTTGCCTGAGATGGAGGGAGGAGGGGCACTTGGTGATGGTTCAAAAATTGCCAGTTAAGAAGTGAATGAAAATCCAATTCCTACAATAATAAGAGGAAATGGACCATTAGAGACTGAATGCAAGGGTGGAATAGGCCAAGTTGCAAGTTTGGCACATGACCATATGTACAATACCAATCCTGTCATTCCTTGTGTTAAGGAAAATACCTAATTACATCCTTAACTAGTTACTTAGATAATTTACCATTACATGAGTTGGTAACATCTTGTAACCATATTGTGTAATAGTACATGTTCATATTAATAGAATACACATCAATAGTGTAGTATGTTGCATCAAATCTGTCTCTGCTTAATCTTTTCATGGTCTCAGAGCTGGTCTGGGCCTTACTCCATCACTGGAGGGCCCAGAGACCCATGGTTATGAAAGTATCACTGTTTGAGAGAAAAAGATTCGAGGAAAGGAGTGAAAGAGTTTTGAAGATGCTGCAAATAGATCTCTGCCGAAGATCTTTGATGAAAATTGCATGAAGAAATTAGAGGAAAGAGTCGCGGAGGAAACTGGTAGGCTGAGAGTGTTGAAATAAAATTGAAGAATTTCTATTATTTAATTTTGTTGGAAAAATACTATATACTTGGTGTTTGAAATGGTGAAAGTTTAAATGGAGAGTGGATCCATGGTTGCCGAAAGAATTTAGATGGTTTGAGGAGAACACAGAAGCCCCGTAACAAAGGACAGACCGAGTGGCCTGAGAAAGATGTGGTCACCGAGCTAGAGCTATTAAAACTCAGAGAGAGGGCATCTACAATAGAACAATTGGACGCCTGTGGAGACCGGGTTTTGGAGCAATAAACACCTATGGAGACTCGCAGCTTGTGTGAAAGACTTTCCTGCAATTGTTGTGGTGAATAAGCTCAGCCGCAAACAAAGACGATACATAGAAGTATTTAATTATAATTTTTAATTATGTGTTTTTTAAAGGTGGTTGTAAATCCAAAGAAGAGAACGTGAGTTTGATTTTGAGTTTCGTCCATCCTAGAGATTTAAAAAATAAATAAAGTGTTTTATTTGAATTATAAAAGAGGAGTGTTTTAGTTTAATGTTTTAGAGTAGGCCATATAAAAAGAAAAGGCGAGAAAGGATTTTCCATTAAAAAGGATTTATCATTAAGCAAGACCATAGTAAGTCTTCAAAAAGAAATAAGAAGGTATTGAGAATGGAATGAAGAAGGCATTGCAAATGAAATGGACTATTTCATGTGATATTGAATTGAGTGGACATATATGAAGTATGAAAATAAATTTAACGCCTTGGTAATATGAGAAAATATTTGTGTCTTGGAACAATGCATTGAATCTTATTGAGTCTTGCTAACTCAATATTGATATAGTTATTTTGTTAGAATTCGTGACTCTAACAAATGACAGGAGAATAAGGAAATCCAAGACAAGTAAATTAAAGAGAAAAAAGATGTTAAGCATATTCTAGCCAGGCCAACAAAGTCGATAGATGAAGAAGAGTCGTCATGAAGCAAATAGTCTACAAGGAAGAAATCGAAAGACTTAGCATGGAGGAAATAGTAGTTTCCAAGACAGAAGATCGGGGGCCGTAAGACAAAATTATTGCCTAAGAAGCAGATTCCAATGAAGAAGAGTCGCCATGGAGCGAATAACTTGCAAGACAAAAGATCGAGTGAATAGTTTGCAAGACAAAATTATTTCCTCTTCGATTATTGAAGAGAAAGAATCCATTTTATGAACAACGTCAAGATAAAATTATTGCCTCTTCCATTATTGCAGAGAAAGAATCCATTTTATGGACAAATTTTCTGCATTATTGAGCAGTAAAAACTGCATGAAAGTCGCAAAGAAGAAAGATGGGCAGAGACAAGCAACAAAATATAACTAAACTTTGTTTTTTTTTTTGAGTCATCAGCAAATACATNTGTTCAATTCCAGACCCCACAAATAACTAACAGATTTCTACACATACTTCTGAGACCTTCTCTAGCCATACACATTTTATATCTCCTAGATTGCAAGCGCAAGACTTGCATACTTGTAAGACTGCAAAACCATCTGCATTCGATCAATTAGGAATAAATCCAGGTAGGACTACAGTACCACCTCATGAAGCGCCTCTCTCTGCCCATTACTCTCTTGCCTCAACAAGAATAACTAGTCATGCTCTGGTTGAAAGCGAGTCATTGGAAGAAAAATTAGAAAATGATGAAGAGCATATAATTATCAACTATTCAAATCTATGGAATGGAATCCTACTCATCCCTACTCAAATGCAACCCATTTCCCTCATGTCGTCTATTCATAAGCTTATCCCACACGAGGAGTGAATTATTATCCTGAAAGATTTTGAGGTCTTGTATGAGAATACTACTCATCAATCATGCTTTAGTACACCAACAATTAGATGGTCTGCTGTCCAGTTTAATAATTTTCAGAATGATTGCAAGGATCATCTAAATTTGAGATATGATGCAAACTTGGGCTATGTTTATATTAATTGCATGCATAAGAGCCAGTTGCCTGAGATGGAGGGAGGAGGGGCACTTGGTGATGGTTCAAAAATTGCCAGTTAAGAAGTGAATGAAAATCCAATTCCTACAATAATAAGAGGAAATGGACCATTAGAGACTGAATGCAAGGGTGGAATAGGCCAAGTTGCAAGTTTGGCACATGACCATATGTACAATACCAATCCTGTCATTCCTTGTGTTAAGGAAAATACCTAATTACATCCTTAACTAGTTACTTAGATAATTTACCATTACATGAGTTGGTAACATCTTGTAACCATATTGTGTAATAGTACATGTTCATATTAATAGAATACACATCAATAGTGTAGTATGTTGCATCAAATCTGTCTCTGCTTAATCTTTTCATGGTCTCAGAGCTGGTCTGGGCCTTACTCCATCACTGGAGGGCCCAGAGACCCATGGTTATGAAAGTATCACTGTTTGAGAGAAAAAGATTCGAGGAAAGGAGTGAAAGAGTTTTGAAGATGCTGCAAATAGATCTCTGCCGAAGATCTTTGATGAAAATTGCATGAAGAAATTAGAGGAAAGAGTCGCGGAGGAAACTGGTAGGCTGAGAGTGTTGAAATAAAATTGAAGAATTTCTATTATTTAATTTTGTTGGAAAAATACTATATACTTGGTGTTTGAAATGGTGAAAGTTTAAATGGAGAGTGGATCCATGGTTGCCGAAAGAATTTAGATGGTTTGAGGAGAACACAGAAGCCCCGTAACAAAGGACAGACCGAGTGGCCTGAGAAAGATGTGGTCACCGAGCTAGAGCTATTAAAACTCAGAGAGAGGGCATCTACAATAGAACAATTGGACGCCTGTGGAGACCGGGTTTTGGAGCAATAAACACCTATGGAGACTCGCAGCTTGTGTGAAAGACTTTCCTGCAATTGTTGTGGTGAATAAGCTCAGCCGCAAACAAAGACGATACATAGAAGTATTTAATTATAATTTTTAATTATGTGTTTTTTAAAGGTGGTTGTAAATCCAAAGAAGAGAACGTGAGTTTGATTTTGAGTTTCGTCCATCCTAGAGATTTAAAAAATAAATAAAGTGTTTTATTTGAATTATAAAAGAGGAGTGTTTTAGTTTAATGTTTTAGAGTAGGCCATATAAAAAGAAAAGGCGAGAAAGGATTTTCCATTAAAAAGGATTTATCATTAAGCAAGACCATAGTAAGTCTTCAAAAAGAAATAAGAAGGTATTGAGAATGGAATGAAGAAGGCATTGCAAATGAAATGGACTATTTCATGTGATATTGAATTGAGTGGACAGATATGAAGTATGAAAATAAATTTAACGCCTTGGTAACATGAGAAAATATTTGTGTTTTGGAAGAATGCATTGAATCTTATTGAGTCTTGCTAACTCAATATTGATATAGTTATTTTGTTAGAATTTGTGACTCTAACAAATGACAGGAGAATAAGGAAATCCAAGACAGGTAAATTAAAGAGAAAAAATATGTTAAGCATATTCTAGCGAGGCCAACAAAGTCGATAGATGAAGAAGAGTCGTCATGAAGAAAATAGTCTACAAGGAAGAAATCGAAAGAGTTAGCATGGAGGAAATAGTAGTTTCCAAGACAGAAGATCGGGGGCCGTAAGACAAAATTATTGCCTAAGAAGCAGATTCCAATGAAGAAGAGTCGCCATGGAGTGAATAACTTGCAAGACAAAAGATCGAGTGAATAGTTTGCAAGACAAAATTATTTCCTCTTCGATTATTGAAGAGAAAGAATCCATTTTATGAACAACGTCAAGACAAAATTATTGCCTCTTCCATTATTGCAGAGAAAGAATCCATTTTATGGACAACTTTTCTGCATTATTGAGCAGTAAAAACTGCATGAAAGTCGCAAAGAAGAAAGATGGGCAGAGACAGGCAACAAAATATAACTAAACTTTGTTTTTTTTTTTGAGTCATCAGCAAATACATAAGAAATGAATTGTTGTAATTTGAGGGGTGCATGTTTGGTTGTACCCGACACCCGAGTAGACACTCCAATAATTTTTTTGGTCCCATTTGTAAGAAGTTGTGAGCTTTTCTATAGGCAAGCATTGTTCCCCGTGTTTAGTAAGCCCTGATTGAATTAGGCCTACATAGGTCAATATGTGATCATGTAGCATGTATCATTGGTTTCGAATAGCATGAATCGTTGGCCATGATACATCACAACTATATGCAAACTTTGTTCCTCATGTTCAGTAAGCCCTGATTGAATCAAGCCTACATAGGTCAGTATGTGATCATGTAGCATGTATCCTTGGTTTCGAGCAGCATGAAACATTGGCCATGATACATCATAACTATCCCTAGTTTCGAGCAGCTTGAGGTGGTGGCCAGAAGGAATGTGGTATAAAGTCCACTTTGGTAGAGGAATGTGGTATGAAGTCCACTTTGGTAAAGGAATATGGTATGAAGTCCACTTGGTAGATACAATGGTGTCTACTCATATGCTACATAGAATTTGAATCTTTGATTAACAGGGGAAATGTGAGATATTAATCTCAGAGYCAGGACCAAGTTTTGTTTAAGGGGGAGTGTGAAGTCTGTTTGCATTTTTCATTGGATGCTGGTGATAGGCAAAATTGCATTGCTGATAGTGATAGTTTTTCCCAAATATTGTGTAACASTACATATTCATATTAATAGAATACACATCAATAGTGTAGTATGCTGCATCAAATCTATCTCTGCTTAATCTTTTCACCTTGGTATCTGGATCAAATCTATTTTAGCTAGATCGTGCAATGGACTGATGACGTTCGACTTCCAATTGAGAGCTAGAACAAGCTTATTTTATGGATCTTATTATATATAAGCTTATTTTCGATGCAAAAGTATTAGGTTTCAACAATTATGCGGCTTTTTTTTCTTTTGGTTAGCTTTTTTGAATATGTAATTATGATTCCAAACTATTTACCTTGAAGGTGTATCAGCTTCAACCAGTCGTCCATGATAGGCCAATAAACCCTTCATGAAGCAGAGTCCAACCTTTAATAATACAGATGTAAATATTTCAGGGATTCTTATAAATCTAAGCTCATGCCTTTTTTGTAACGTTCAAATTGCTTCCATGATCCAGCATATCCTCCATCAATCTTCAGAATCATATCCTCAGTCAATTTCATATGAATTGGACGATCCTTAAAATTACAATTTGACTCAACGATTCTTAGATTTATAACCTAAAATATCCTCCGTTAATGTTCAGAATAATATCCTGTCACTAGCAAACTGCTAACATGTTCAGAATCATATCCTGTCATCCATCCTCCGTTAATGTTCATAATCATATCCTTTGTAACATGCATTACTACTGTCACCAGCAAACTGCTAAAAGAAGAAATAATGTTTGTTAGTAGATAGCATTAGTTCATCTCTAAATACTATATATCTTAAATTTTCTGTTTATATTTAATAAAAAAATAAAATGGTCACAATTTTTTATTTAGTCTTAAAAAAACAAAATAAAATTACTTAAATATGAAGTCAAATAAAATCTAAATTCATATTCTATTTAGTCTTAACAAAAAATAAAATAAAATTTATTAAAGATAAAGCCAAATAAAATCTAAATTGTTTAAATATGAAGCAAAATAGAACTTAAATTTTTTTAATTAGTAAACAAAATATATTAATTGGTAAGCAAAATGTGCTGCCAATGCAAGGAAAAAGTGTTACTCCAAACATCGAGCTAAAACTTTAGGTTACTGAGGAAATAAAGACATAGAGGTGCGTATAAATTCAGTGGAAAACGGCAAGCCGATTACTAATTGTCCATGCCGTAGGAGGCAGGGACTAATAAGGCTTCAATGAGGCAACGTCAAAGACACGTCAAAGAANAGGATCAACATGAGGTTGATGGTCTTGGGGGGAAGTGCTTATGACTGAAGCACTAACTCCATTCAAGATTACCTAAGTGGAAAACAACCATACCAGTAATTCAATAGTGAGACCTGGAAGGCTCAAAGTAGCAATGTGAGGAGGACCAATGTTTCCATAGGAAGGAAAAACAAAAGGTTCCCCTGGAGCAGGGGTTCCTTCATTGGTCATTCTGAGAACTGACACCATTAAATAAATCCAACCTAGAGTCTTCTAGGGAAAACAAACAACACACACTAAAAATCTAGGAAGCAAGCAAACAAACAAAACCTTCTCACAATGAGCACACTAGTTGGTGATGAAATCCAATGTCGTGGGAACAAAGTAAGAATGGGCTGAGATAGAGAGGGTGGAAAAGTTACGTTGACGACCTGTTTAACAAACTTACACCCTGGTGCAAGCTCCCACATATAATCATGGGTATACCCTCCAAGGAGCCCGAGTGAGTTTGGACAACATCGATTCCAGGTACCGTGAAGACTTGCCCCTCCATAGTCGCCTTGTGTAAAGACCCTAGAGAGATAGGCCACTAAGGTTACCAATCACTATAGTGATGCTTGGGGAAACAGTCGACAATCCGATCTACGTGCAAGGGCAGGGTATCTAGCCCGAAATCAACTTGAAAGGATTCCACTCATCATTGTGGGTATACCTCTCAAGTTACCCCCATAATACACATAATCTCTACACCAAGACCAACAAAGCAGGGTGAGTAAATCTGCTAGTTTCAATGCGACCTCGTGATTGACCCTTGTGTGAGAAGGGCTTCCCAAGACAAAATGTAATAAGTGGATTTAACATCTCCCTAACTCAAGATTCTATGTTTGTTTTCAACTTTGGAAAGTTATCTTTCACACCTATTCCAAAGCCTTACAACTAATCTAATGTAGGTTTGATACTAGAAAGTATAAAAATGTCTAATCAATTTTTATGAGCGCTTTATTTTATGGCTGTTGTTACTCAAAAGGAAAATGGCGTGGACAATATGGTGTTTTGACCGACTCAAAAATTNAAGAAAACACATGCTTTGTAATTGAAAGACACTCAAAGAAAGAGACTAATCCTTCAAAACCAAACAAAGCAAAAGTGGCTAAAAGCAGCTCAAAGGATGTCAAGCAGACTGTAAGCAGATCAATATAGGCTCCAAAAGTTCAATCCAGTTGTTCAAAGAAAAACTGGGCATCAAAAAATGAGAAGACCCAATCCAAAATTTTTAACAAACAAGTTCCCAGGTTGGCAGTGTATTACAGTGCGAGAATCAAAGATTCTCACAGGTTGAACAAAGGTTGACTGCGAGGGGTTTTCACTGGACTTAACACCAGGGTGTGAACTTAGGTTTTTCTCGCAGGCCACTAAAGGGTACAATGCGAGAATGCCTATAAACAAGCAAAAATTTGAAAAAGGACTAAATTTGAGTGAAATTTCAGATCCAGAGAGCCTGGACGGATCTCCCACAGACTCAGAGACCAGAAAACAAGAAATAAAAGCAAGGGAAACTAGACTAACTAAGAAACAATCTGTTCCCTAGTATGGTCACCAATTTTGTTATCGGACTAATCAGTAGGTGCATACACTAAGTGATCTCCCTAGATCCACCTAGATCTAGAACAAAACACACCAGAACATGAAACTTTCCGTAAGTTTTAGATATTGAATTTACTAACCAAAGAGGGATGGGTGACATACCGTTTAAATGTCGCTTCCTCTCGCCATCGCAATCCCAAAATCTCCAAAGCTGACCAAAGATCATATCATCCAAGACCAAGAACCCCTTCTCCATTAGAGCTCCTCTCCTTTTATAAGTTGAAAAGGATAAGGTGAGGAGGTTAGGATGATCCCACTAAATCATGAAAGTGAGTAATATCCAAACCATTCAGATGCCACCTCACCATGGAAGTTTCTCCTTCTAGAAGATTCGAGAAAATGCTCGTTTTTCCCACGTGTAAGCATTCTCGCACCCTGCTTATAGTGAAACCTACGAATTTTTTGCACCCTAGCTATGATGCAGCCTGCGAGAATCAGGAATTCTCGCACCTTAATACATAGGTAGCTTGCGAACTTCCTTTTGATAAGGTTTTTACAGAGGAAAATGCAACTTCTTTTCTCAGGGAAAGTTCTTCTCCCTTCTCTCTTCAGGAACTCAGGCCACTGACCCCTCTGAAGGAAATAGATAGGTTTACATCATTAATGGTCATAGGGATGACTAAAATAATGTCTAACATATGTAAATGCATTTCTCCATGGAAATCCTTTCGGTTATGCAAAACATGTGTTCTCCATGGAATGTTTGTCTGTATATTCAATACGTTCCTTTGTGAAATATATCTCTTTGTCTGTGAAGAACTTTTGTTCTCTGTGAAATGTTTCTTTGACTATTCAATACATTTCTCTATGGGAATATCTCTCTATCTATGCAAACCACATGCTCTTTGTTTCTCTTTCTATGCAATACATTTCTCTATGGAAATATCTCTTTGTCTATGAAGAACGCATGTTCTATGTTTCTCTGTCTATGCAATACATTTCTCTGTGGGAATATCTCTCTATCTATGTAGAACACATGTTCTCTATTTCTCTGTCTATTCAATACATTTCTCTATGGAGATATCTCTCTTTCTAAGATAGATAAGTAGAGTCGTTATAACCTGTTTCATTCGCTTTGGGTGGTTTCTATGTAAGGAAGACTATAATCGATAGTAGTAAGGCTTTAACGCGTAACCTTAAGTTAGGTTGTGGCGAGGTAATAATTTATTGTGTTCTTAACTTTGGTTGTTCTCTTTGAATCTTCACACACTTAAAGATTTGTAACAGGCTTTTCTTATTTACTTTGTTTGAATATTTTATAACTGCACTCTCTAACTATAGGGAAAGATTAAAAACCCTTAATCATTGAAACTGATAATGACGCCTCCTTATACAAAGTCATTGGTTAACATATATCTTTGTTGGGGAATATCGGGGCCTATCTCCATTATACACCCAAAACCAGTGCTATTGAACATTAGCTCGATGATTAGGATTCAAACCATACACAGTTTTGAGGATATCGTGTGCCTTCAACAAATCTGTGAGAAACCTACAAGATTCTCTTGTTTTGATTAAATCAAGACTTAGTTTCATTTTTTCCTTTGAATAAAGACTTGGGTCCTTACTGAATTATTCGCATACCCGTATCGCCTCCCAAG
>JZKD02S0380134.1:0-18502 GCA_000966675.3 Picea glauca
TTTTTTTATGGTGTCTTTCAAGATGCGACACTTAGGAAAAGTGAATGTGACACTTACGACATTTGTGAGAATGAAAGTGCGACACTTGCGACAATTAAAGTGCGACACTTGCAACATTTAAAGTGAGACACTTATGACATTGTCGAAGTGAGGAATTTTTATGTGTAACAGTCTACAAATATGTCATAATTGAAGCATGGTAAAGGTGGCCCCAATTCATATAAAAAAGGACAAATCATGGATAGTCAACCCCGATAAAACCAATCCAAGCCACAGGAAAAAAAGGGTAACAAGAAGTTGAATAAGGTCATTGGAAAGTGGTATGAGTTCCACAAAATACCCTATAATGACACTGATGAATGTCACTTGAAACAATCATTGTTGGCAGAGTTGAAAGAAAAAAAAAAAGACTTTGGCCCATACTCTAATTTGGAGTAGGATAAGGGAAACTAGATCATTCATGCAAAACCTAGAGCTACCATTGAAACTACAAATATCCAACTAGAAGAGTCAGAGGATCCTAAGAAGGGGGAGTTCCCCTTTCATTCACAGACGTGGGTGAAGGGGAATCCACTACATTTCATTGTTGACAACGATAGCCAACATAATCTATGTCAATTTTCACATGCAACTCTATGTGACTAATTTTTAGATTTGAAAATTGCTTCCTAGTGAGCTAACAATAAAACCCTAGCTATTATCACTAAACAATTTTACACTGGAAATGTTTGAATGAAATTATATGCAATGAAAACAACTAGATCAAAGATGAATCATCAATACACATGCGACACAAAAATTATGTTCTGTAACCTTGTTAATTTCATAAATTCGGAGGGAAAAAACAACCCTCCTAGCCAATACAAATCCACTAAAATCTGAGGACAACCTTGTCCTCCAAAAAAATGAAAATTAGAAAACCAAACCTTAGCAAATCCATGGAGATTCCTTTGCTCGCAAATATGATACATACCACTTGTATGGCTTGTTTACGTCACCTATATTTTTGTTGATGTCATTCTATACTAACCTACTCCTACCTTGAAAACCTTGTACAAATGTACATGATTCACCTTACTGCAACCTGCGTACATACGTGACTGTGCCCACTTCAAGCCTCATACATACACGATTCATATTTTTGAAACCCATGTACATACATGATTCACCTTCATGCAACCCACATACATATGCAATTTTTCCCAATGTAACCTGCATACATGAACGAAAACCTTTATGAATACTTTTGCACGATTCACTCCACTCGTATAGTTTCTTCCTAGGCCATATTTTCCATAGTTGTAGAAATTCCCTGGTTGAAATCACTAATCTCCTTATCACAAGTGAATAATCACTTATGACAACTCCATCAAGTGTCCACACACTCTACATAATAAGATGTCAGAATGACCTTTCTCCTCTTTATATAATCCTTAAGGGTCATTATAGAAGCCCCTCCACAAGTAAACATCAATTTAGACTTTCTTGTGGGTGTGAAGCCTCAAGAAAAATCCATAAATCCCATCACCAAACCCATGAAGTACCAACTTCATTCCAAAGGAATTTTTCACCAAACGAAGAGTGTAATATGGTTTCGATGACGATTCCCATGTACTTGTCACCTAGGTCATGTGAGAATACCTGTCTGAAGCTACAAAAATCAACACTCCCTCTTAGTGAGGGAGGTATTCTCACGACACTCCAAAATCACCTGGGAGTATATTTTTCTCCCATACTAGATCTGTTTGATCTAGGTGGATATCAATGTCCACCCACCTACTCCAATTGGCTCAAAACAATTTGTTGGAAATTTAATATTTTTAGGAATTTTTCGAGTCCTAAACTTTTGGTGCCATTTTGAGGGCCTAAACGATGTTTTTCATGATCAAGCACATCAATGATAGAAAAAGGATTTTAATGATCCCTCAAAATGAATATCCTCATTGATACCTTTCCAACAAGCTATCCTGTGCCCCAAACGAAGATCGTATGCCAAAGTTACGCCCCCGGAAAGTTGATACACCAAACTACCCAAAACGAGGTCCACAAAACTATTGGATTTTCATATTTAGGGGTTAGGGTTTTGCATTTTCTTTATGTTAAAAATGCCTTTGGAGCCTCATTATAAAAATCATCTTCTTACAAATGAGAATGGCCATCACATCTCTTCTGAGAGATAAGTTTCCACCATTCTAACGAGTTCATTCACTTTGTATTTTACAGTTCTGTACATTTCACTCATTAATAGAAATTGTGTATTATTGTATCTCTATTTTTATTATTGTATCTCTGCTATATCTCTGTTATCTTATTGGATATCCGATATATCTATGTACATTTATTTATTATATCTCCTCTTTCATTTCGTTCCAAAAATAATCTGTATCAATGGTATCAGAGCATGCTACTCTTGATCGTTTTTCAGTGCATGTCCCCAACGAAGTCCGAGTATAGCAAGTTGGTTCTCGAGATTATCTCTATTGAGGAAAATCATTCTCGCACACCCAAGAAACCCTCCATGTCTAAATAAAATAAACAGGACAGAGCAAAAGATTCTATTATTTTTTTGCTTGAGCAAGCTCTCACGCGACAGAGGGACGAAATTATGGAGATTTTTTCCCACATCCTTCAATGCTTGTTGATAAAAACATGAGAATATTCATCAAGAGGCTAGTTTGGAGGCACCTCTCCTTTCAAGGTACAAGTTAATTTTGATATTATTGTATTTGAAGGTCAGATAGATGAAGATTCCCTAGAAAAATGGTTAAATATGCTAGAATGTTATTTCTCTGTTCACAATTTTCTGACAGGGAAAAGATCACCTTCACACTTCTTAAGGCTCTCCCCCATGTCAAACATTGGTGGGAAACTTACTGGGATAAAATATCCATAGATGAGTCTAGAATATATGGGGTCGACCCCACTTCATATTTTTTTGTGGATGCAGTCAAGGAACAATATTACCCTGTTGGTAACTATGACGACCAATACATGAGATGGGCCACACTGCGGTAAGAGAGGCTCCAAATAGTGTCAGAGTTCACAAATACTTTCTATACCTTGTGCAACAATATGGGTATCAAATACTCCAAGTGACATTTGGTTCTGAAATACCGTGGGGCTCTACGTAGGTACATCCAAACCGAAATGGATTTCCTGGACATTTCATCACTAGGAGTTTCCTATCAATATGTTGTCAAAATCGAGCATAAATTTAGGCACCAAAACAATTAGAAGTTCGAGTCTGAAAATACGCAACAATCAAAGTATGATAAATACCACTCTAACAAACAGCCTCCCCAAAACCATTCAAAGCCACAGGAAAAGAAGGGTAACAAAAAGACAAAGAATGACACTCGAAAGTGGTGCAACTTCCACAAAATACCATGGAACAACACCAATGAACGTCGCTCAAAACAATCATTGGTTGTTGATATTTAAAGAAAACTATTTGAACCCAGATTCATAATCTAATCCAGAAAATAATGGGAGAAGATAGATCATCGATGCAGCCCCACTGCTACTGTCATGACCGCAAAAATTCATCTAGAAGAACTAGCATATCCTGAAGAGGAGGATAACCTCTTCCATTCACAGATGTGGGTGAAGGGGACCCCATTTCATTTCATTGTTGATAGCGGAAGCCAGGATAACCTCATCTCAGGAGAGTTTGTCAAACAATTGGGATGGTCGACAACACCACACCCGCAACCATACAAAATTGGGTGGCTTTGCCAGGGATGTGATCTTTGTGTCAGCCAATAGTGTCTCCTATCCTATGGCATCCATCCCTTCAAGGATGAGGTATTGTGTGATGTTTCCCCTCTTTGTGTCTATGATGTTATTTTGGGCCAACCATATATATGGAAACATCATGTTGTTTATGAGTCTCGACCATGTAGTGTCATTGTTACTCTGGGGGGTCATCTCTACAAGATACCATAGGTAGTTACGAATACTATTCCACCAAAAAAGTGTCGCAAGGTAATATCTCAAACTACAAAATTCATCTTCTTCACAACCTGTTCAAAAGGTGAACAAAAGGACACTACAACCACTGCAACCTTGGCCCAAGATCTTTCTATCCAACAAAAGTAGATTGTAGAGGAGAAAGAAGATATTATTTCTTAACCTATAAGGGTGCCTACACACTACCCAGTCAAGCCGAGATACAACAGGTTGGTTGAACATATTAAACTCCTCTAGCAACGGGTTCGTGACATCCTTCAACAAGCTAAGCAACACAACTTCTCCAGCAAGGAAAGCAACTCACCAAGATGTAGATTCAACAAACGCTTTCCTCTCCCCCCTAGGAACTCATTTCATTAGATACCATTGATTCCTAGGGAGGGAGTATTGATATAGGTGGATATCAGTGTCCACCCACCTACTCCAATTGGATCAAAACAATTTGTTGGTAATTTACTATTTTTAGCAGTTTTTCGGGTCCTAAACTTTTGGGGCCATTTTGAGGGCCTAAAAACTGTTTTTTCACAATAGGGCACCATAGTGATAGACTAAGGCTTTGATTGAGCCCCCAAAATGAATCTCCTCATCGATACCTTTCCAACGAGCTATCATGTGCGCCAAATGGAGATGGTATGCCAAAGTTACGCCCCTATGAAGTTGATACACCAAACTACCCAAAATGGGGTCCACAAAACTATTGTATTTTCATATTTCGGTGTTGGGATTTTGGATTTTATTTATGTTAAAAAGGCCTTTGGAGCCTCATTGTAACAATTATTGTCTTGTGAATGAGCGTATCCATCACATGTATTCTCAGAGATAAGTTGCCACCATTCTAGCGAGTTCATTCACTTTGTATTTTACAGTTCTTCACATTTTTCTCATTAATAGAAATTGTGTATTACTATATCTCTATTATATTATTGGATATTTGATATATCTCTTTACATTTATTTACTATATTTTCACTCTCATTTCATTCCGAAAATAATCCGGATCACTGTTACCACAATTTCTCTCCAATCCACCTGAATAATTGCCCCCTCTATCACCGAACCAAACATGCTCTCCAATCCTCCGGACTGGGTGCACCCTTGGTCACTAAAGAAAATATTGTTGTTTGGCATTATCCTTTCTAGGAAGACACCCTAATCCTAGAATTATTCCTCTCTTGAGAATATTTCTTGTCCATCTCAACCCATGACACCTAATAGCCTTGGAAGATGCCTCTCTCCCATGTAGACCTGAAGGTTGGATTCCATTGAGCGATTGGCTCTCCCTTTGAGCCTCTCGAATCCCTATGAATCCACTAACTTCCTCTGAATTCAGATTCCCTATGAATCCACTAATTCCCTCTAAATTCATACTCCCTCTAAGTATACACAATCTCAGGAGCTACCTGCTCCATGTCCACTATGCTCTGCATAGTCCTTGAAGCTCCTCCTACCCACTAGATCCTAAGGGATGAATCCCTCTGAACTTTGGTTCCCTATGATGTGATACTATTGGTGGGGCCAATTTCCTCATCACTGGTGGAGTTACCTACTCCCTCTGTACCTGTGCTTCTAGTGAGGCCACTTGGCTCACCACTGGTGGAGCTACTTACTCCCTATGTGATATTGTTGGGGCCACCTAGCTCACCACTGGTGGAGCTAATGCTTCACCACTAATGGAGATACTTTCCTCACCAATGGTGGAGCCAACTAATCCTCCTCATATGTATCTCTTCTCCTACTTGTCACAACATGCATAGGATGTCCCCTCATCCTATATAGGTTTCCCTCCCTAACTCTAAGAACCACCACTGATTTGAAGCTATATTGTTTAGGCACACACAAAACCTATCCATGTCGAAAAAAAATTGCATAGCCCTATTGATATGGATTTTATGAGAAGAATGAAATGAATAAAGATTATTAATAGTTTCTTAACACAAAACAATAGAGATACAGTAAAACTGGTTTTCTATTCAATAACGAAATAAGCTGAAAACTGTAAAATGCAGCCGAAACAAGCTTGTTGGAATGGTGGCGGCTTATCTTTGAGAAGAGATGTGACGACTACACTCATTCTCAAGAATATGATTACAATGAGGATATAAAGGATTTTTTACAATAATAAGGAATGTCAAAAACCCTAGACATCCAAAAACCTAACCCTAGGAGATGAAGCACCAAAAGTCATGTGGGCCCCGTTTGGGTAGGTTAGTACATCAACTTCCCGGGGTCGTAACTTTTGCATACAATCTCCATTTTAGGCATATGATAGCCGGTTGGAAAGGTATTATAGAGGAGATTAATTTTAGGAACAATATTGAAGTAACTTCTATATTGCAAAGCTTTTTTCCCAGAAAACATCGTTTAGGGTCTCAAAACGGCTCCAGAAGTGAAAACTGAAAAATAGTAAATTACCAAAATTGCTAGAAAATTGTTTTGAGCCAGATGGAAAAGGTGGGTGGCCAACAATATCCATATATATCAATCCTCCCTCCTTAGGAATAAATGGTCTCCATTTCTTTGAGGTCCCCCATCAGATGAGGAAATTTCTGTTGTATTTGGCCCCGTGTGAGCCACTTGCCTTGGTGTAGGAGCTGCCCTGCTTTGACTACTCGATAAAGTTTGATCCTTTGTTGTTGAGTTCCCTCGATCTGTGTGTCCACAATATGATCATTGGATTCCTGTTGTATGCAGTCAGGGTTGATCTCTGTCGGTGTCAGCTGTTCTGCTACTTCTGAGGTGTCCAATAATGGTGGAAAATAAGGGCGAAGGAGATCCACATTGAACACTGGGTGCAAGCCAAGGAAAGGAAGAATGTTGAGCTCAAAAGAATTATCCCCCACGGTCTTGGTGATAGTGTACGACCCATAATGGAGTGGGAAAAGCTTTCGATGGGGTCCCGCAAGGCGTTCTTTCTACAAGTGCAACCAAAATTTATCGCCCACCTGAAACTTATGTGGCATCCGATGTTGATCATGGCGTTGTTTGTACTTGTCATTGGACTTCTGTAGGATATCCTGAACCTGTTGGAGGATGTGCTGGATCTGCTCAATGAACCAGGTGGCTTTGTTAGCTTCAGTTGGAGTAGGATATGACTCAGTCGAGGTGACTGTAATGGGAAGTGCAACATCTATGGGACCTAATGGTTGGAATCCCAACCCCACCTGAAAGGGGTTGTGGTCGGTTGAGCTATGTAGGGCTCGGTTGTAGCTATGATGGACATAGGGAAGGATCTCATCCCATGTGTGGGGGTGCTTTGAATTATACATGTGAAGGATATGCACAATCATTCAATTTACAACCTTGGTTTGGCCATCTATTTGGGGGTGGAAGGCCATGGATTTGGTGAGCTTGGTGTCCAGCAGTGACCAAAGGCTCGACCAGAATGTGCTGAAAAATCAACTATCCCGATATGGGACAATGGTTTGTGGGATTCAAAAATGTACCCAGACTCGTTCAAAGAAGAGCTTTGCAGTGGCCTCTGTTGTGATGCTCTTCTTTCAGGCAACCATAATCGCCATCTTAGAAAAGCGATCAACAACCACAAAAACACAGTCATTTCCCCGCTTGGTGGATGGGAGGCCCAACATGTAGTCCATTGAGATGAATTCCCATGGCCTGTTCAAAGTAGTAATAAGGGTGTACAGGCCATGTTTCTTAGTGGTTGGTTTGGCAATAGCATAGGCAGTGTAGGATCTGATATACTTGTTGACCTCCTGCCGAAGTTTCAGCCAGTAGAAATGTTTTTGTGGCATTTCCACTATATTTTCGACACCGAAGTGTCCTGCCACCCGACTATAGTGGGATTCCCATATTAGCTTTGCTCGCTCACTTGATGGAACACATATATGGCGTAGATGACACAACAACCCATCCTGAACATGGAAATTATCTACAACTGTGTTTTCACCCAACATTTGGTAAGTGGTGGTGAAGTCAGGGTCTGTCTCATAGAGTTGGGGCCATACATATGTCTCATGGCTGCAAGAGTCTAGCACCATGGTGAGTTCCATGACTGGTGGTCTACTGAGGAAATCAACAACGTGATTGGTACTTCATGTTTTATACTTGATTTTTAGGTGGAATTGCTGCAAGTATGTGGACCACTTTTGATGGAGGTCATTCTGCAATTTTCCCTGTGTCTGCATGAACTGCAGTGAATTATGATTAATGTGGATGTCTGTCTCCTTCCCAAGAATGTAATGTCTCCATTGGTGGCAGGCTTGCACAATGGATTACATTTATTTGTAGTAAGTAGGGTAATTACAGACAATATCTGACAATGTCTCACTATGATAGGCCACAGGGTGGCCGTGCTGAGTGAGAACGATGTCCACAACATAGTCTGAAGCATTTGTCCCTATCTCAAAGGGATGTTGCAGGTCTAGTAGTGAAAGTATTGGGGTTTAGCACAAGTTCTGCTTCAAATCAAGAACGCTTGTTGTTGGGACCAGCCCCATGCAAATTTCACCTTACCACCACCCTTGTTTATTTGGTTGAGGGCCCATGCAATATGGGAGAATCTGAAAATGAACCTGTGGTAGAAATTGGCAAGGTCCAAGAAGCTCCAAAGCTCAGTGAGTGTGGTTGGGGCTGGCCAATCATAGATAACTTGGATCTTGGCTAGATCCACATGTATGCCATGCTGATTAATGATGTAGCCCAGGTAGTGGACCCTCTCCATGCTGAAGGAGCATTTTTACAAGTTGGGGTATAGCTTGTGTTGTCGCAGGGTGTGAAAAACCTGTTGAATATGGTGCGAGTGTTCGACCCAATTAGAATGTCATCCAGATACACCAATACAAAAGTATTGGTGAATGGTCACAGGATATCATCCATCATCCTCATGAAAGTGGCTGGAGAATTTTTCAAACCAAAGGGCATGACCAACCATTCAAAAAGGCATTCCTTTGACTTGAAGGTGGTCTTCCATACATTTGTCTGTTCTATCAAGACCTGGTGGTAGTCAGAATTTANGTCAGGGTTTATCTCTGTCGGTGTCAGCTGTTCTTCTACTTCTGAGGTGTCCAATAATGGTGGAAAATAAGGGCGAAGGAGATCCACATTGAACACTGGGTGCAAGCCAAGAAAAGGAAGAATGTTGAGCTCAAAAGAATTATCCCCCACGGTCTTGGTGATAGTGTACGACCCATAATGGAGTGGGCAAAGCTTTCGATGGGGTCCTGCAAGGCGTTCTTTCTACAAGTGCAACTAAAATTTATCGCCCACCTGAAACTTATGTGGCATCTGATGTTGATCATGGCGTTGTTTGTACTTGTCATTGGACTTCTGTAGGATATCCTGAACCTGTTGGAGGATGTGTTGGATCTGCTCAATGAACCAGGTGGCTTTGTTAGCTTCAGTTGGAGTAGGATATGACTCAGTCGAGGTGACTGTAACGGGAAGTGCAACATCTATGGGACCTAATGGTTGGAATCCCAACCCCACCTGAAAGGGGTTGTGGTCGGTTGAGCTATGTAGAGCTCGGTTGTAGCTATGATGGACATAGGGAAGGATCTCATCCCATGTGTGGGGGTGCTTTGAATTATACATGTGAAGGATATGCACAACCATTCAATTTACAACCTTGGTTTGGCCATCTATTTGGGGGTGGAAGGCCATGGATTTGGTGAGCTTGGTGTCCAGCAGTGACCAAAGGCTCGACCAGAATGTGCTGAAAAATCAACTATCCCGATATGGGACAATGGTTTGTGGGATTCAAAAATGTACCCAGACTCGTTCAAAGAAGAGCTTTGCAGTGGCCTCTGTTGTGATGCTCTTCTTTCAGGCAACCATAATCGCCATCTTAGAAAAGCGATCAACAACCACAAAAACACAGTCATTTCCCCGCTTGGTGGATGGGAGGCCCAACATGTAGTCCATTGAGATGAATTCCCATGGCCTGTTCAAAGTAGTAATAAGGGTGTACAGGCCATGTTTCTTAGTGGTTGGTTTGGCAATAGCATAGGCAGTGTAGGATCTGATATACTTGTTGACCTCCTGCCGAAGTTTCAGCCAGTAGAAATGTTTTTGTGGCATTTCCACTATATTTTCGACACCGAAGTGTCCTGCCACCCGACTATAGTGGGATTCCCATATTAGCTTTGCTCGCTCACTTGATGGAACACATATATGGCGTAGATGACACAACAACCCATCCTGAACATGGAAATTATCTACAACTGTGTTTTCACCCAACATTTGGTAAGTGGTGGTGAAGTCAGGGTCTGTCTCATAGAGTTGGGGCCATACATATGTCTCATGGCTGCAAGAGTCTAGCACCATGGTGAGTTCCATGACTGGTGGTCTACTGAGGAAATCAACAACGTGATTGGTACTTCATGTTTTATACTTGATTTTTAGGTGGAATTGCTGCAAGTATGTGGACCACTTTTGATGGAGGTCATTCTGCAATTTTCCCTGTGTCTGCATGAACTGCAGTGAATTATGATTAATGTGGATGTCTGTCTCCTTCCCAAGAATGTAATGTCTCCATTGGTGGCAGGCTTGCACAATGGATTACATTTATTTGTAGTAAGTAGGGTAATTACAGACAATATCTGACAATGTCTCACTATGATAGGCCACAGGGTGGCCGTGCTGAGTGAGAACGATGTCCACAACATAGTCTGAAGCATTTGTCCCTATCTCAAAGGGATGTTGCAGGTCTAGTAGTGAAAGTATTGGGGTTTAGCACAAGTTCTGCTTCAAATCAAGAACGCTTGTTGTTGGGACCAGCCCCATGCAAATTTCACCTTACCACCACCCTTGTTTATTTGGTTGAGGGCCCATGCAATATGGGAGAATCTGAAAATGAACCTGTGGTAGAAATTGGCAAGGTCCAAGAAGCTCCAAAGCTCAGTGAGTGTGGTTGGGGCTGGCCAATCATAGATAACTTGGATCTTGGCTAGATCCACATGTATGCCATGCTGATTAATGATGTAGCCCAGGTAGTGGACCCTCTCCATGCTGAAGGAGCATTTTTACAAGTTGGGGTATAGCTTGTGTTGTCGCAGGGTGTGAAAAACCTGTTGAATATGGTGCGAGTGTTCGACCCAATTAGAATGTCATCCAGATACACCAATACAAAAGTATTGGTGAATGGTCACAGGATATCATCCATCATCCTCATGAAAGTGGCTGGAGAATTTTTCAAACCAAAGGGCATGACCAACCATTCAAAAAGGCATTCCTTTGACTTGAAGGTGGTCTTCCATACATTTGTCTGTTCTATCAAGACCTGGTGGTAGTCAGAATTTAAATCAATCTTACTAAAGTATTTGGCCCTAGTGAGTTGATCAAGGAGGTCGTCGATTCGGGGAATCGGGTACTGGTTTCTGACTGTGGTTTTATTCAGAGCCCAGTAATCAATAGAAAGTCACCATGTTCCATATTTATTCTGTACCAACACGATTGGTCTCTCGTAAGGTGAGGAGATGGGAAGGATGTGCCCCTTGTGGAGCAGTTCTTGGATTTGTCACTTGATCTCTTCATTCTCTAACAAAGAGTGGCAATAGACTGGCCCATTGGGTAGCGGTGCGTTGGGGGTCAGATCGATGGGGTGCTTGACCTAGCAATGCAGAGGTACCCCTGTAGGCGAGGAGAAGATATCCAAGTATTCTTCCATGACCTTATCTACTTGATTCTGCTATGTGGAGAGGTCAGCTACAGAGACCCTGGATGTGGCTGTGATTTTTTGCTTATTCTAAGAGCGAATCATGAAGAATACAAACTTCCCCATCTGAGAGATGACCTTCCTGCATTTCTTATCAGAGATCAAGGAAATAGCACTAGGTGGGGCTGACTCAGGTATCCTGTACAATTTCCTATTCAAAGTAATAATAACACTACAAGGCCTAGACTCATATACAACATGATGTTTCCATAAATAAGGTTGGCCAAAAAGAACATCACAAAATTCTAGAGGAGAAACATCACACAATACCTCGTCTTTGAAGGGCTTGATGTTGTACGACAGTCGACACTGTTGGCTGACGCAGAGATGGCTTCCTTGGCAGAGCCATCCAATGGTGTAGGGTTGTGGGTGCGACATTGTTGGCAGGGCCAACCGCTTGATGACCTCTAAGGAGATGAAGTGCAGTGGGGTGCCTTTTACCCACATTTGTGAATGGAAGAGGTGCTCTCCTTCTTCTGGCTCATCTGGTTCACCAGGCTAGAACTTGGTTATAGAAACAGTGACACTAGGTTCCATGTCAATGATCCATCTTCTCCTTTCTAGTTCTGGCTCAGAGTCAGACTATGCATCTGATTCAAAGCTTTCACTTTATCCACCAACGACTTCTTTGAACGACAATCAACATTGTTATACCAAGGGCTCTTATGGAAGTCTCACCACTTCTCGATATCTTTCTTTATCTTTCCAGTGCCCTTCTTTTCTTGCGGATTGGACTAGTTGTCTTGATACTTTCCATCTTTGATATGTCCTTTGTTCTATGGGTTGGGGCCACCCTTTCCTGGCTTTTCTTGTGAGGGGTTCCCAGGCCCAAATAGCCGCATCTTTTGTTTGAACTTCTGCTCGATTTTGATGACATATTTGTAGGTTTTACCCAAGGATGAGATGTCTAGAAACTCCATTTCGGTCTAGATGTATCTATGCAGAGCACCGTGATACTTGAGCACCATATGTCACTCTGAATATTTGATACCTAGCTTGGTGCGCAAGGTATGTAAGATAGTTGTGAACTCTGGCACTGCTTGGTCTCTTTCTTGCCGCAGTGTGGTCCATTTGGTATACAGGTCGTAATAACTTCCAACAGGGTAGTATTGTTCCTTAATAGCATCCCTAAAGGATTCCTAGGTGGTCGTCACTGAAAATAATGAGGGTTCCTCTATTTCCTTTTTCTCACAGAAAGTTTCCCACCATATTTGACATGGGGAACGGCTTTGAGGAACACAAATGTAATCTTTTCTCTATTCGAAAAGTTATGGACAAAAAAATACCCTTTTATTATATTCAACCACTTGTCTACAACATATGCATCTATATGACCTTCAAATATAGGAATATTGAAGTTTATTTGTACCTTGAAGGGNCATTCAATTTACAACCTTGGTTTGGCCATCTATTTGGGGGTGGAAGGCCATGGATTTGGTGAGCTTGGTGTCCAGCAGTGACCAAAGGCTCGACCAGAATGTGCTGAAAAATCAACTATCCCGATATGGGACAATGGTTTGTGGGATTCAAAAATGTACCCAGACTCGTTCAAAGAAGAGCTTTGCAGTGGCCTCTGTTGTGATGCTCTTCTTTCAGGCAACCATAATCGCCATCTTAGAAAAGCGATCAACAACCACAAAAACACAGTCATTTCCCCGCTTGGTGGATGGGAGGCCCAACATGTAGTCCATTGAGATGAATTCCCATGGCCTGTTCAAAGTAGTAATAAGGGTGTACAGGCCATGTTTCTTAGTGGTTGGTTTGGCAATAGCATAGGCAGTGTAGGATCTGATATACTTGTTGACCTCCTGCCGAAGTTTCAGCCAGTAGAAATGTTTTTGTGGCATTTCCACTATATTTTCGACACCGAAGTGTCCTGCCACCCGACTATAGTGGGATTCCCATATTAGCTTTGCTCGCTCACTTGATGGAACACATATATGGCGTAGATGACACAACAACCCATCCTGAACATGGAAATTATCTACAACTGTGTTTTCACCCAACATTTGGTAAGTGGTGGTGAAGTCAGGGTCTGTCTCATAGAGTTGGGGCCATACATATGTCTCATGGCTGCAAGAGTCTAGCACCATGGTGAGTTCCATGACTGGTGGTCTACTGAGGAAATCAACAACGTGATTGGTACTTCATGTTTTATACTTGATTTTTAGGTGGAATTGCTGCAAGTATGTGGACCACTTTTGATGGAGGTCATTCTGCAATTTTCCCTGTGTCTGCATGAACTGCAGTGAATTATGATTAATGTGGATGTCTGTCTCCTTCCCAAGAATGTAATGTCTCCATTGGTGGCAGGCTTGCACAATGGATTACATTTATTTGTAGTAAGTAGGGTAATTACAGACAATATCTGACAATGTCTCACTATGATAGGCCACAGGGTGGCCGTGCTGAGTGAGAACGATGTCCACAACATAGTCTGAAGCATTTGTCCCTATCTCAAAGGGATGTTGCAGGTCTAGTAGTGAAAGTATTGGGGTTTAGCACAAGTTCTGCTTCAAATCAAGAACGCTTGTTGTTGGGACCAGCCCCATGCAAATTTCACCTTACCACCACCCTTGTTTATTTGGTTGAGGGCCCATGCAATATGGGAGAATCTGAAAATGAACCTGTGGTAGAAATTGGCAAGGTCCAAGAAGCTCCAAAGCTCAGTGAGTGTGGTTGGGGCTGGCCAATCATAGATAACTTGGATCTTGGCTAGATCCACATGTATGCCATGCTGATTAATGATGTAGCCCAGGTAGTGGACCCTCTCCATGCTGAAGGAGCATTTTTACAAGTTGGGGTATAGCTTGTGTTGTCGCAGGGTGTGAAAAACCTGTTGAATATGGTGCGAGTGTTCGACCCAATTAGAATGTCATCCAGATACACCAATACAAAAGTATTGGTGAATGGTCACAGGATATCATCCATCATCCTCATGAAAGTGGCTGGAGAATTTTTCAAACCAAAGGGCATGACCAACCATTCAAAAAGGCATTCCTTTGACTTGAAGGTGGTCTTCCATACATTTGTCTGTTCTATCAAGACCTGGTGGTAGTCAGAATTTAGATCAATCTTACTAAAGTATTTGGCCCTAGTGAGTTGATCAAGGAGGTCGTCGATTCAGGGAATCGGGTACTGGTTTCTGACTGTGGTTTTATTCAGAGCCCAGTAATCAATACAAAGTCACCATGTTCCATATTTATTCTGTACCAACACGATTGGTCTCTCGTAAGGTGAGGAGATGGGAAGGATGTTCCCCTTGTGGAGCAGTTCTTGGATTTGTCGCTTGATCTCTTCATTCTCTAACAAAGAGTGGCGATAGACTGGCCCATTGGGTAGCGGTGCGTTGGGGGTCAGATCGATGGGGTGCTTGACCTGGCAATGCAGAGGTACCCCTATAGGTGAGGAGAAGATATCCAAGTATTCTTCCATGACCTTATCTACTTGCTTCTGCTATGTGGAGAGGTCAGCTACAGAGACCCTGGATGTGGCTGTGATTTTTTGCTTATTCTAAGAGAGAATCATGAAGAATACAAACTTCCCCATCTGAGAGATGACCTTCCTGCATTTCTTATCAGAGATCAAGGAAATAGAACTAGGTGGGGCTGACTCAGGTATCCTGTACAATTTCCTATTCAAAGTAATAATAACACTACAAGGCCTAGACTCATATACAACATGATGTTTCCATAAATAAGGTTGGCCCAAAAGAACATCACAAAATTCGAGAGGAGAAACATCACACAATACCTCGTCTTTGAAGAGCTTGATGTTGTACGACAGTCGACACTGTTGGCTGACGCAGAGATGGCTTCCTTGGCAGATCCATCCAATGGTGTAGGGTTGTGGGTGCGACATTGTTGGTAGGGCCAACCGCTTGATGACCTCTGATGAGATGAAGTGCAGTGGGGTGCCTTTTACCCACATTTGTGAATGGAAGAGGTGCTCTCCTTCTTCTGGCTCATCTGGTTCACCAGGCTAGAACTTGGTTATAGCAACAGTGACACTAGGTTCCATGTCAATGATCCATCTTCTCCTTTCTAGTTCTGGCTCAGAGTCAGAATATGCATCTGATTCAAAGCTTTCACTTCATCCACCAACGACTTCTTTGAACGACAATCAACATTGTTATACCAAGGGCTCTTATGGAAGTCTCACCACTTCTCGATATCTTTCTTTATCTTTCCAGTGCCCTTCTTTGCTTGCGGATTGGACTAGTTGTCTTGATACTTTCCATCTTTGATATGTCCTTTGTTCTGTGGGTTGGGGCCACCCTTTCCTGGCTTTTCTTGTGAGGGGTTCCCAGGCCCAAATAGCCGCATCTTTTGTTTGAACTTCTGCTCGATTTTGATGACATATTTGTAGGCTTTTCCCAAGGATGAGATGTCTAGAAACTCCATTTCGGTCTGGATGTATCTATGCAGAGCACCGTGATACTTGAGCACCATATGTCACTCTGAATATTTGATACCTAGCTTGGTGCGCAAGGTATGTAAGATAGTTGTGAACTCTGGCACTGCTTGGTCTCTTTCTTGCCGCAGTGTGGTCCATTTGGTATACAGGTCGTAATAACTTCCAACAGGGTAGTATTGTTCCTTAATAGCATCCCTAAAGGATTCCTAGGTGGTCGTCACTGAAAATAATGAGGGTTCCTCTATTTCCTTTTTCTCACAGAAAGTTTCCCACCATATTTGACATGGGGAACGGCTTTGAGGAACACAAATGTAATCTTTTCTCTATTCGAAAAGTTATGGACAAAAAAATACCCTTTTATTATATTCAACCACTTGTCTACAACATATGCATCTATATGACCTTCAAATATAGGAATATTGAAGTTTATTTGTACCTTGAAGGGAGCAATGCCTCCATTCGAAGAAGATGCGTCACTTGTTGGTAGTTGTCAAAGGATTTGCATGAAACTATCCATCATCTCGTTCCTCATGAGAGATTCCTAAATCAACAATTTGAAAGGATCTCCTATCCCATCATCTTTCTTTTCTCCTACCATGAGAGGTCGCTTGGGTGTGCGAGATCTTTTTTCCTCAAGAGAAACAAGCTCGAGACCCAACTCTTTGTACTCCAACCTCATTGGGGACATGCATTAAGACAACAAAGAGAAGACCGCTCTGATACCATTGATCCGTATTTTATGAGCAGAATGAAATGAATACAGATTATTAATAGGTTCTTAACACAAAATAACAGAGATACAATAAAATTGGTTTTCTATTCAATAACAAAATAAGTTGAAAACTGTAAGATGCAACAGAAACAAGCTTGCTGGAATGGTGCCAACATATCTCTAAGAAGAGATGTGACAATTGCGCTCATTCACAAGAAGATGATTACAATGAGGCTCTAAAGGAATTTTTACAATAAGCAGGAATGTCAAAAGAATGAAGATGAAATGTCAAAAGTCATGTGGGTCCCGTTTGGGTAAGTTAGTACATCAACTTCCCGGGGTCGTAACTTTTGCATACGATCTCCATTTTAGGCGTATGATAGCCTATTGGAAAGGTATCATCAAGGAGATTCATTTTAGGAACAATTTCAAAGAAACTTTAATATTGAAAACCTGGTTTCCCAAAAAACATCATTTAGGGCCTCAAAACGGCTCTAGAAGTGAAAACTGCTAAAAATAGTAAATTACCAAAATTGCTAGAACACTGTTTTGAGCCAGTTGGAAAAGGTGGGTGGTCATCGATATCCATATGGATCACCTAATCCTAAATATCTTAGGCTAAGAGCACACTCTTGGAACCCGTACCAAACTTCCACTCACAGGACATCCCCTAACTCGATCCAGAATACCACTGCTCTAGTGCAATATACTAGATATAAAAGGTATGCAGAACAGAAATGAAATGCTAGAAATAGCAGAATAACAGTAATATAACCAACATAATCTCCACAATAACACATAAATGATATAGGAAAAACAACATAAATAACACTTTGATTTAGAAAGCAATGTTCAAAGGCCTCTTCGAGGGGACAACCTCCAGTCAAGCAATGCCCTGTTACAATAATATTCAAGCTAGGGTTTTCATACCCTTGACCCTTATTTATACTAAATATGTCTATCAAGAGAAGCATCTAGAGGAAGATCCTTCTAGAAGCATAAGCTTCTATTATGTCTTCTTACATTCTCTTTATTCTATTTTATTGAAAGGCCTTATTGATATTGACCTTTATTACATCTGAATATATTGATCTACCTATGTGTGGGTTAGGACCCTAACATGTCCACCCCCTTAAAAAAACCTTGTCCTCAAGGCTTGAGATGTGGAAATTGCTGCAGAATGGTAGCTAGTTTCCAAGTGGCATATGCTGGAGTCATATCTTTCCACTGGACTAGCACTTCCTTGATGGTTCTCTGACACAGGCGATGCTCACGCTGGGCCAAAACTACTTCTGGCTATAGCCAAATGGATCCTTCTTCAACTAACTCTAGAAGGTTGGTTTGAATTTTTCACCTAGTTCCAATCACCTTCTTTAAGCATGAAACATGAAAAATAGGATGTAGATTCAACTGACTAGGCAGAGCTAATTGATAGATGACTTGCCCCACATGCTTGAGAACTATATAAGGACCATAAAATTTGGGTGCTAGCTTTTGACAATGCTCGGCCTTGAGGGAAGTTTTCTTGTATGGTTGCAGTCACAGAAACACCTAATCCCCTTCTGCAAATTGACGTTCAGAGCGATCTTGATTTGCTTGTTGCTTCATGTGATTTTGTTCCATGACCAAGTTCTCTTTAAGGGTACGAAGAATATCCTCTCGAACTTTAAGTGTTTGGCCAATCACCTAGACCTTCAAGGTACCCGGTAAGTATGAGAGAACTGAAGGTGGCTT
>JZKD02S0380145.1:11568-26879 GCA_000966675.3 Picea glauca
AAGGAGGTTTCCCCCTCGAAGAGGCTTATTATCTGAAATTATCTCTTTTTCAAGGCGTTGAGTACTTTTCCTGAGGTTTTTCTATGCTATATTGATGTTTGGTTCTTAACAGTATCTAAGAAGGGATTATGTTGTGTAAGTTAGTGTATAAGAGATGCACTCAATGTATGTTTGTTTTGAGATGCTGCCAATATAAAATATTGTTAGGGACCTGAAATTATGTTTTAGTATGTGTGGATCTATGGTTTATATGTTGCGAAATTACTTTTTTCATGTGCATTTAGAATTTAATCATTGTCTATGAATGTATTTTTATGTATTGATGTATGAATCTGTACATGGTTATGCTAAATCCAATGATGCATTCTCTTTGACTCACTTCACCTCACATGTCTCAGTTGCACTTTGGGTTAGACCTATGTTGGATGTATGGGATGGCCCAGGTTCTACCTTAGTTCTCCAATAAAACCCTTTTCACCATCGACCCTTCTGGTAAACCATAAGGATACACTGTGCACAGAGTGCACAACACAGTCTCACCCAAGATGGCTTATGGGTAACTGCATGATGCATATTTTTGCATTCATGGAAGGATTTGGGTATTTTATTTCTACTTATATTCTATTTTAATGCATATTCTACCATCACAGTCATTATATATACCATTTAATTCATTCAATGAAATATATTGTGCATGATTATACTAGTTCATGTTGCAAATAAACCCTAACATATGCATTCATGTAACCATTGATTCATTATAAAGAATATAAAAAGAACACATGACACAAAAAGACAACATTTTTACTGTGGTTCATGCCCCTAGGATGAATCCACAAAGATCTTCTGCTTAATTCTTATTCTTCATAAAAATAACATTGTGTGCATTACATCATAAGTTATGAATGGTGCATGTGAGGTTTACCAACGTCACAAGAAGCTCCAT
This sequence comes from Picea glauca, assembly GCA_000966675.3. Taxonomy (NCBI): domain Eukaryota; kingdom Viridiplantae; phylum Streptophyta; class Pinopsida; order Pinales; family Pinaceae; genus Picea; species Picea glauca. The sequence continues at coordinate 12,515 of JZKD02S0380145.1, forward strand.
ATCTTGTGACCTGACCCTCAATTATATCTCCAATCTGACTCCATTAGCTCCTCATCTATACGACCAAAAATTGATCATAACAAAGATTCAAGACTCAAAAGTGTTCTCCAAAAGCAAGTTATTTTATCTAAAAGGTGACACCTCAGTCTACCCTATACATCTTCTATTTATACTACAAATGGGAAAAATCCCTTACATTATGACTCAAAAACCCTAGCTCTAAGTGGACTCAACTTGTCCACTTTCTAATTTCCTTATGTGCAGTTGGTCTTCGATCCAACTGTTCCTTTTGCTGATCTTCCTTCTTTCCTCGCACACTACTTCCTTTCTCGTTTGTCACGCTAGTCTACCTTCGTTTTTGGCGTGCACTATTTCCTTTGGTCCATTCTACCTCACTTATTACGCTTAACTCCCAAAATTTCCTACTCCAATAGGCCCCTAAAACTAACATGTTTCTTGTCCTAAGACACTCAGGTTATGTGTGCCTTTTGCACTGATTTTTCCAACTCTGGGAACAAATTTGCCAATGCATCCACTTTCTTCTTGGATTACAAACTTTTCTCGATCAAGGTTTCCATGACCTGTTTTGTGACATGCTCCTTCATCACCTGTATGCCTTTTGATTGTGTCTGCTCTATTCTAGCTTTCTCTATTTCTAGCGCAATGATCATATGTTCTTCTTGCTCCTACAGGGGATCCAAATGAGCTTGTCTAATATGTCATTCCTCCTGGATTTCCTTTTCTTCTACTTGCATATTTTTCATCTCCTGCACGACCCTCAGTCTCTCTGAGATGGGCATTGTCTTCTTCCTCTGCTTTAGGTCTTGAACTACTGCATTCAATTTTTATTCTTTCTAATCCAGCTTCTGGATCTTCTCATCTTCTTCTAGGATTTTTCATATTTGCATTGTCCACTTGTAAATTTTTTCTATTTCCTTGACTTCCAGTGCAAGAAAATATGATTGTTCTATTTCATGTTGTTCTCTTTCTAATGTAACTTCTGGAGGTGTGGTTGTTGTTATATTTCCAACCAACTCTACTATCTATTATTTGTACTCCTCCATTGTCCCTGCTAGTTTATATAGTTTTTCATCTACGTTGATTTCTCCTGCGAGTGCGTTGTCCAGTATTGTTTGGAAGACTACTTCAAGTATTTTATCCAATATATCCATGTGTTGTTTTTCTTCATCTTTTTCCAATCTAACTTATGTAAGAATTGTCTCCAACACTTAGATTCCTTGGTTGTCTCCAGGTTTGTAGCATCCATCCTCACCCTGGTTTGAACCTCTTACGCTAAACTCATATGTAACTTATATAATTCTTTTGTTGGTATCCTCACCAATACCAACTCTATCTATTCAACATCCTTGAGTTGTGTCTGTGCCAAATCCTCATTTATTCTCAACATGTCTTTAGTCAGGTTAAAAGTCTTACTGGCCAATGTTGTTAACTGCAATGTTTCTTCCTCGCTCTGGATTTTTTGTTGTTGTGTTGCATCTTCAGGCTATTCCTTGGTAATATGTATCTACTCTAATACCTTCCTGAACTCTGTATGTTATTTCATTATCCCTTCTCTTTGTTTTTATGCCTCGTCATATTCTTCCGTGGCACGGTATTTTACTCTCTCCAAGACTAGTTCTTCATCGTCCTTTGTTATGGTGTATTCTAGGACTTCCTTGTGCGCTTTGATTTTCTTGTGCACTCCACATGTCTATACAATCATTCTCTTTGGTGGCCTTGATTGTGTTGGCTCTGTTGTTCCTGGGGTATCTAGTATATCCCCTCCTGCCTGTCCCTCTTGTGTAAGGATTCTATCCTCTTTTTGTGTCATGCCATTAATTATAGTTGCATGGTCCTTCTGTTATGTGACCAACTTAAGAATAGTCTTTTTTTGTTTTTTTGTGCTCCCCTCTGTTGGCTTTGTGTTCCCTACTACTACTCTTGTATTTGTTGTTGGGGTACTTTTTGTTCATCATGAGCCTTCTTCTACTTGTCCTTTGTTGGTTGGTTGTCCTTCTTTGGTTGCTTGTGCGTTGATTGCTCGATTAGAATATTCCATTATTCTTTCCAGTGTTTTATTGCCCTTTGGAATTATTACATTGTGACATAGTATCTCATATGTAGCCACTCCTTCTATGGATCCATTTTGGCTTGGATCCACATATTATTTTGTGATGCTTTAAATTTTCCTATTATTTTGTACTCCTCCACCACCTCCGGTGGGATCCTCCAAGTTTCCACCACTGTTTCTTGGATTTTTTCAAAGTATGTCTTGAATATGTTGGTATTTGATTGTATTTCGTTTGCGACCATTGTGTTCCATATTGATTCATACTGCGTTGCATGACACCTTCCATTTATCTGAAAAAACATGGTGTATTTAGGGTGCTTCCAACCCACCAATGAAATCAATATGATAAGCTATGAGTAATGGAGTTTTCTCCATATGTCTTGGGCATCTTTGTAATCCTCCAAGAATAGTTTAAGAAAATATAGGCTCCAAATTAATACATTTCTCTTTATGCACTTCACAACTACTGCTATTACGCCTACTGATACTTCCTCCTTCGACACTTCCTCAAGAATTTACAGGTCATCAGTTTGGTTGCTAGTCTTTTAGTTGGTTCACTGATCCTATTGATGATGATCCATCTAGATCCTCTCTCCATATAATATGTATAATTCATCTCTTCTGTCAAGTGTTTCTCGTTGGTATTGTCATCTAGGTACTGCACAGGTGGCTCACCATTGGTGGGAAGATCTATTATCCTTGTTATCAAATAAAATTCTATTTGAACTTATGTTTATGAACACAAAATACCTCCATGCATGACTGCCAGTAACTTCTTGACACAATTATTTACATCCTTTCCCCTGACAAAGTGTGGGATCTCCAACAGGTTCATGATACTTGAGTTTTCTAACCCCTGTATCCACTATTTAGGTTTCATTATGGGTTCTCTTGTCGCTCTGACTCATCTTATTTCTAAGTATTACTATTGCGGGAACTTAGGGAATTTATCTGTGTTCCTAACATAATGGTTTGAATAGCACAGTTTTTTTACACATCCAAGTAAGTCTGTGACAATATTTATGCATGTTGGTATGTGCGATAGAAAAATGGTTACTTATGGTTGCTTACATGAGTATCTTTGGATCGATTGTTTCCATTTTCCATTTACTGGTGCACTTGAGGGCCCTGCTTCCTGATACGTGTGCTCTTCCTCCTCTTCTTCTCCACTAGAGTCTTGTTGCACCGTTTTCTCTGCTATTGGTGTTTTCTCCTACTATGTTGGTTTTGTGCCATCTTGAGTCCTTGGCTCGTCGGACTCAGTCCTTTCCTCATGTGCTTCCTCTGTGGGAAAAACTGTTTCCTACATCAGGTTTGGCTCTACTGATGTGTTTGGTGGGTCAATATGCATTAGTTCTATTTTATATTCGAACAATGTAGGGATCATCGATTATGGGGAAGGAATGGTGTCGACATCCACCACTCCCTCCGTCTGCATAGGGTTTTCAACGTCCATTGTTGGCTTCGGTGATGACCTATTATTTCTGTGGGTTCTCCTCGACACATGGCTTGGTTTTCCGACTTTGGGTGGAACCATTATGTTGGAATATAAATGGGTTTGAGTTGGAAATATCATTTTCTTCCTACTAAATCACTTGTATGTTCTTCACTTCTCGTTGCTTAACTCTGTGTTCGCTCAAATTCATAATGTGTCTTTTCAAACCCTAATTTGGATTCTAAAGTGTTATCATAAATGCTCCAAATATTTCTAGGTACACTTCCTCGATTTTCATAAATGTTTGTTTCACGCCTTCTTTTTTCCGTTGACAAGTTTTTTCGTTTCCCAACTATTTTTTTTCTAGTGCGCTTTATTTTTTGACTGTGATCCATATTTGGTGCATTGGTATCGTCTTGTGTCATATTTATCCTATGTGTAGTATCTTCACTTCTTTTCACACTGAATTTATATCTGTGGTGTTAGCACTTCATAAATATGTTTGTCTGGTAAACATACGATGAAGGTATATGTTTCAACCAACTTTGAGACTCAAAACTAGCCTTTCGGATCTGGAGAGGGCTCTCTCGGGAGACACGGTCTTAGCGTGAGATATGGATTTAAATATCTTGGCTATATTTAACACCATTGTGAAATAAGTTATGGTTTCATTGGCGTAAGATGGAAAGACCTCGGGCTATGGAGTCAATTCACAAAAACAATAGAAACAAATGACTCGGTAACTGAACTTGAGAGGATAAAGGCTAAGCGAGCAATAGTATTCATTTTAAAATCGTTGTGTGTGGTGGACAAAAAACACAGGAAGCAGCTCGGAGCACCACTGAGGATGAATTCATAGTTTAAATACGTTTTGTCTAAATGGCATGAACAAGGGGCGTTGCACAACGAATCCATAGGACTGATCCATTCTTATTCTTACACAAGTTCTATAACACCAGCTTCCATCATCTTGTCAATTTCTGCCTTCACTTTCTCTTTGTATATTGGATTCAATATGTAAGGTATCTATCTTATAGGTCTAGATTCTGGCTTGAAATATATATTCATCTCTCCTAGTTCTCCTACTAATCCCTTCATTTCTAAAAATGTCACTGGGAATAAGTCATTGTACTAGTGAAGTAACTATGTGATTCTTTCTACTGTTTGATTATCCCAATAATCTCTAATGTTGGAAATCTTTGGGTTTTATGTAGTTCTAATGTTTACCTTGTTGATCATTAATGGTGCAACATAATCTTTTGAATCAATCTTTGGACCTTATGTTTCCCTTTCTCCTTCAACTTCTGATATATGGATATTGCGCGGGTTATCCTTTGTGGGATCTTCTTCTTGTGCGATGTGATAGCATTGTAGCAATTGCTTCACTTTCTGTATATTATGCTTCTGATATGTTGGAATTATTTCAAATTATGGTTCTTTAAATATTTTTTCTCTTACCACCTTCAACGCTGTATCAATCTTTGAACTTTCATGCTCAAAAGAAAATGTAATTACAAAAATTTGTTGTATCTCTTCCTATTTTGTAGTTTATCTATGATGTTCCTGTTTTGTATACCTGTTCTTTGGAATTCCTTCTATTGTGTAAATAAAATGATGTGGCCATTCTTATAGTGGTACTAATCTCCATTAAACCATGTACCTATCTACATGTTCTTTAGGTTTTCCAATTCCATCATATTTCTCCTAATATGTTTTCTCATGTTCTGTGCTGAATATGATGCTCAGTAACCTCTTGCATTGAAACCAATTGTTGATATTCTCCTTGTGTGTACCCCACTAAAGGGAAAGTGTAGCTTTCAAAGAAATATCTAATATTGGTAATCTATGATTTTCTATTACTTCTAATTCGAGCTTCATAAAATCTCTTCTAAGTAATTCATACCATAAAAAGTAGGGGGATCTCTTACCTCTGAACCAATCCATCTCAATGCGTGCATCATTCTGGCACATCTTCTGGTGGATAATTCATGTAGTTGTTTATGCCATTTTTCTATTCCCGTGTTAGATTCTGAGGCAAAGAACTAATACTCCTCCAACTGAGCATTCCATCCATAATTGGGTTGATATAATATTCTTCGTGCAAGGTAGATATGTATAGTTGATTCACATATTTTGTAAGAATATTATCTATCACAGGCTCCATATACCTTCCTCCTTCTGAGGGATCCAATGGCACAATAAATTTGTATTCTATAGATTCAAGTATCATATTCCTTTTCTTTAAATTGATAATATATTTGTTATCAAAATCCCAATCCAGGCCCAACAAAGCTGGATATGGAGAAGTATTATTTACTATGTCAATGAATTAGAAATCGACCATGGTGCGCACACCATCTAGATCTAATGGAATCAATTTCAATATTCCAATTGGCACTACTCTGTGTTGATTAAATAACATTAACTGAATAGGTGAGTACCCCAATTTAGGTTATCCCATTGCTTCCTAGGTCTTCTTTGGTAGAACATTGACTTCAGATCCTAAGTCTAGTATGATATCCCCCATATTGAAATCTCATATGTTTGCATTCAATCTGAATTCTATGATTGTTCTTCTTTTCTTCTGGACTTGATTCACTTTATTTACCCATTCTTCCCTAGGATGGCACTTTTCTAACCATTTTTTTAATATTTGTAAAGAGTCCTTATCATTCAACAACTTTACACAAGATCCCAAAAAGTTTCTTAAGTTACTCACTTTCTCTGAAGGATCCTCTTTTTTGGTCTAATCAAATAGTGGAGGCATGCTATACACTGGTATCTCATATATTGGCTTCATTCCTGATGTAGATGCAATGTTTTTCTTTCAAATCTCTTGCATAGCCTCTTTAAATATATCATTTTCTTTGTGTGCATCAAACTTCTGTTCGGGTGTTGTATTCTTCCTGACCCATTGGTATTTTTCCTATTCCTTCTTGGCTGCATATTCTCCTGTCTTATATCCACCTCTAGTAACTATGTTAATATTCTTCCCATCCTCTTCTTTGTTTTCCACCCTAGTCCATTGCACATTCGGGTTGGTCTGGTTCCTCTTGTCCTGTATCTTCACCAAAATTGTCAGACAATGTTCTCTCTCATGGTCTACTGTGTGAAAATGCATACATGTTGCAGGTGGTTGTGGGTAGTCTCTTGTACAGTGCCCTGGTTTTGAAAAGTGGTGACAAACTATCGGTCCTCTACATCATCTTTGTGTCTAACCAACTTGCAGAAATTACAAAATGTTCTCTTTGGTATTGTCTGATACTTTCGCATCAGGGGGAAAATGATAAGGATCATGTCCATGTGTTTTTAAAATATCAAAACATGGTCCTCCTGAATATACAGGGTTGGGCATACCCACTCCAATAGACTGTGCGAATAATGGACACTCATTCTTTTGATGGATTTATGTCCTTCACATTGTACACTAGACATAATCTCTTTTGTGCTTTCCTTTATTCTGATTCAAGTGGAATGTCAAGTTCTTCAGATCGTGTCTAATTTCTTCAACAACTGGGTCTATATGCTTGTACTGATTTTCCTCTGATTGTAAATCTTCTTGCAGAGCCTCATCTTGGCTTTGAAATTTATATTGTCTCAAAGGATACTTCAAGTGTGGAAATAGATAATTCACAAACAAGTTTCTATGATGCATATCAATAATAAGGTATTTTAACTTACTTTTATTCTCTTGAACTTCTGGTCCACCTCCCAAACTAATTCTCCTTGTTTCTTCTTAATCTCTATCATTTCATTCATAAACTGATCCTTCGAGTTTGGCTTCTAAAATTCATTGATCAACTACCTTTTCACTTACATGGCAGTTGTAGGTGCTATTGATGGGTTATTTACTATGAGACCCATGTACGAGTCTAGTGCCCAGTATTTGAATGTAATTTCTAACTACGCAACCTTAGTATCTTCATCTGTAATCTTCTTGCCTGCCCAAATATTTTCAGAGATGAAAAGATGCTTCTTTGGGTCCTCCAACCCCTATCCATGGAACTTGGGTAACCTAATAGTGGGATCTTGACTTGCCATTGTAAATTTTTCTATGCTACCACCTTTGCGCGGTGTAGAAGATTGATTTTTTCTTGTTAAATTACTTCTACATGAATTATACCCTCATACACAAATTATTCTACCACTAATCACTTCATGGTTGATTGGTCTTTCTTCTTTAGATGTATTAGTCACACATGGGGTTGTGGGTTCCACACTAATTTAGATATGGAATGGAGAGCCTTCTTTTGTGCCAGACCCATGACCTATCATTTTCCTCTCATATGTGACACAAACAATATCCTCAATCTTCCTTGTGGTGCGGAGATCCTCTACCTCTTTCTCATCATTGTCCAAGCCCTCTTGCTCAACTACTACGCTATTTTTTCTATTCATCTTATATTGGTAGGTTCATCTGTTGTGCGTCACACCTACTTTCTATATGATCTCTCTGGTTTTTTAATCATCCATCATGATGGATTCCATTTCTTCCTTCTTATGTTTACTCTCCAGAGCCTTCTCCATCTCTCAGATATTCCTTAGTGCTTCCCCTAGCTCCCCCATGCACGCAGAGTGGTCTAGTTGTTTGATTCCATGGTCATCACACCTTTATCATATAGTAAGATATTAATTGATGTGTAAAGAGACCTGATGTACCTCCTTTTGGGTCCCTTCAATAAATCCTCCACTACAATAGTATATGACTTTGTTGTGTTCACTGCAAATTCTATAATAAAGCCTAGAATAATGTTATCGAACCAGAAATCCACTGCGCACATGAATTTATTATTAACCCTTTCCAGTCTCACAATGTTCTCAATAGTCCATTCTATTCTCCTAATCTGATTAATCGGATGGGTATCCTTCAACCTTAATAACCATTCCTGTAATAACTCTGGAAAGTAACAATAATAGGCTTCATGCAAATCAATAAACACATACATCTATATGTACTGGAACAATGTATATCGGGAACCCTTATTATCTTTCTATGTGAAATCTATCTTCTTTGTATCCAACCATATTTCAACCTCTTTCTTCGAAGGATTTCATGGCCTAAACATCACTTTTTACCATTGTATCTTCTTCATCAAACCCCTTCCCGACTATTCTTCCGAGTTCCATATGGAAACAAAACCATTTGTTGGATGTATGGGCTGACTTGGGTTCTACCTTAGTTCTCCAACAAAACCCATTTTACCATCGGCCCTTCTGGTAAACCAGAAGGCTACACCGTGCACAAAGTACACATCGCAATCTCACTTGAGATGGTTTATGGGTGACTGTAGGACGTAGATGTATGCAGTCATGGAAGGGGTTAGGGATGTTCTTTTCACTTCTCTTTTATTTTAGTGCATATTATACCATCATAGTCATTAGATATATTCATTCAATGACATATATTTTGCATGATTATACTAGTGTGCACTACAAATAAAACCTAACATATTCATTCATCTAGGTGGATATTGGTGGCCACCCACCTATTCCAATTGGCTCCTCTTAATAATTTTTAGTTCAACACATTCTTTTGAAATTCTTTATAATTGTGGGTTCTACACTTTTGGGGTTGTCTGAAGCCCTACACATTTTCCAGGTGGAGATTGGTGGCCACCCACCTAATCCAACTGGCTTATTTTGGAATTTTTCATGTCAACACATCTTTTTGTACTTCTAGGGTCATTTTGGGGCCCTAAACAAGGTTTTTTTGGATTTCCACGGTCAAACTATAGAAATAATCATATTTTGATGGAATAATGTGTATTTATCAAAAGTAACTTTCCAATGGGTTATCACATGCCTAAAACGGAGGGCGTATGCAAAATTTATGACCCCGAGAAGTTGAGGTACCAACTTACACATCGTGACCCACATAACTTTTGGCGTTTCATCCCCTAGGGTTAGGTTTTTGGAAGTCTAGGGTTTTGGAATTCATGAGTAATGTTAAAAATGCTTCTCGAGATTCATTTTAGTCATTATTCTCATATGGATGGGCATAGTAGCCACATCTCTTTTAAGAGATAGCTACCACCATCCGAGCAAGTGCTTTTAAGTTTTGTAGTTTTACAATTTTAGCCTATTTTATTTATTCAATAGAAGTTGTTATTCATTGGATATTTGTTGTTGTTCTTTGTATTTCTATGTTATTGTATTTATTATGTTATTCATTTTGTTCCACTCAAAAATCCAGATTAGTGGCATTAGATTGGTCTTCTCTTCATTTATTTTTCTTCGTGCATGTCCCTGACAAGATCTGGGTACAAGAAGTTCGAACTCGAACTAGTCGAGCCTTTGCAAGATTAGTCGCACTGATATCGACAACAACCCATGGGATCCAAAAATAAATATGATGGAGTAGGATATCCTTTTAAAATGTTGCTTGAGGAAGACCTATGGTGAAAAGGGAATGAAATGATGGACAACTTTGCATAGATCTTTCGACGGTTGCCAATAGGAGACACATCTTCATCAAGCGACCATGCAACCCCTTTCAAGGTATAGGTAAATTTTGATATTAAATTATTTGAAGGAATGGTAGATGTAGATGTTGTAGATAAATGGTTGAATCTGATCAAAGGGTATTTTTTGGTCCACAATTTGTTCGATAGGGAAAATATTACTTTTGCACTCCTCAAGGTTGTCCCCAATGTTAAGGACTGGTGGGATACTTACTCTGCGAAAAGGGCCATAGAGGAATCTACAATATTTTCAGTCACCCCCACATGGGATTCCTTCAGGGATGACATTAAAGAACAATACTACCATGTTGGAAGCTATGAGGACCAGTACACAATATGGACCACCCTGCATTAGGAAAGGGACCAAACAGTAACATATTTCACCAATATTTTCCATACCCTTTGCCCCAAATTGTGTATCAAAGACTCTGAATGACATCTGGTGCTCAAATATCGCGGTTGTATGCATAGATACATTCAAAGAGAAATGGAGTTTCTAGACATCACATCATTGGGTATGTCTTATAGATATGCTGCAAAATCAAGCATAAATTTAAGAAGAAGAGGCAAGAGTTTGGATCTGCAAACTCCTCATAGTCAAAGTAGGGAAAAGGTGACCCCAACCCACAAAACAAGGCACAGAGAAAATATGGCCACTCTCAGGACAACCAGTCCAAGACGAAACATAAGAAGGGTAATGAGAAGTCTAAGAAGGACACAGGAAAATGGCATGAATACCATAAAATCCATTGGCACAACACCGAAGAATGTCACTCCAAGCAGTCACTAGTGGCCAAGAGGAAAGCTTATGAGTCAGAGGAAGATTCCAACTCTGAATAAAATCTAGAAGGAGGGAAGTGGATTATCAATGCTGAACCCAGTGCCATTGTTACCACCACCAAAGTCCATCCAAGAGAACCAAAATAACTAAAGTAAGGGGAATGCCTCTTTCACTCATAGATGTGGGTAAAGGGGGATCCACTTCATTTCATTTTCGATAGAAAAATTCAAAAGAACCTGATATCAACAGAGGTCATCAAGAGGCTAGACCTATTGATGACACCACACCTGCATCCCTACACCATCAGATGGATTTTCCAAGGAAGAGATCTTCATGTTAGCCGACAGTGTCATATTCCCTACGGAATCAAGCCCTTCAAAGGATAGGTATTGTGTGATGCTTCTCCCCTTGAAGTTTGTGATGTTCTTTTCATACAACCATATTTGTGGAAGAAAAATGTTGTGTATGATTCTAGTCTCTACAGTGTTGTTATTAATTTTGGTAGACAATTGTACAGGATAACAAATGTAGCGTTTCTTACCGCTACTTCTTTAATCTCTGCTAAGCATTGAAGTAAGGTCATTTCACAGACTTGGAAGTTCATCTTCTTTGTGATTCATTCTCATAGGAAGTATAATGTTTTCGCCACATCCGTGGCCTCTACATAGAGCCTCTCTTTACAATAGAAGAAAGTATATGGGACCATGGAATATTACAGACACATCTTCTCCTCACCCACCAGGGTACCGACACACTACCAATTCAAGCATCCAATCGATCTAAACCCCAGTGCACCTCTTCCTAATGGACCCGACTATTGTCACTTGCTAATGGAAAATGAAGAAATCAAGCGTCAGATCCAAGAGTTTCTTCAAAAGTGGCACATCAGACCCAAATCCTCCCCTTACAAAATCTCGATTGTACAGGTGCAGAAGAAATATGAGACCGGTAGCTCTACATTGATTACAGAGCATTAAAAAAAATTACAGTCAGGAACCGGTACCTAATTCCCTGAATTGATGACCTTCTTGACCAACTCAAGGGGGAAAATTTCTTCAGTAAGATTGACCTAAAGTCTAGCTACCACCAGGTGCCCATTGAACCAACTGATATATGGATGAAAACTTTCAAATATAAATAAGGTCTCTTCAAATGGTTGGTCATGCTCTTTGGCTTAATAAATGCACCAACCACTTTCATGAGGTTGATGGATGATGTATTGAGACCCTTCACCAACTATTTTGTGGTGGTATATTTGGATGACATCCTCATCTTTATCATAACGTGGGAGGAGACATGCAACATATTCAACATGTTTTGAGAACTCTGCGACAACACAAGCTATATGCCAACTTGGAAAAATTTTCCTTTTGCATGAACAAGGTCCAATAATTGGGCTACATTGTTGATGAGAATGGGGTACATGTGGATCCAACTAAGAACCAATTCATCCATGATTGGCCAGCTCCGACCACACTAACTGAGCTTTAGAGATTCTTGGGACTTGCCAATATCTACCGATGGTTCATGTTGGAATTCACCCATATTGCATGGGCCCTCAACCAAGTGACAAGGGTGGTAGCAGGGTAAAGTTCATGTGGGGGAAGGCACAACAAAAATCATTTGATGATCTAAAGAATTGCTTGTGCTCATCCCCCATACTCTCCTTACCTGATCTACAACAACTATTTGATATTGAGACTGATGCATTCAACTATGTTGTAGGTGTAGTTCTCACTCAACACGGTCATATGGTAGCATACCATAGTGAGACACTCTCAGATATTGTCAATAAATAAACGACCTATGACAAGGAAATGTATTCCATTCTACAATCCTGTCATCAATGGAAACATTACATTCTAGTAAAGGAGACAATTATCAACACTGATCACAAACCTCTGCAATTCATACAAACATAGGTGAAGTTGTATAACTACCTCCATCAAAAGTGGTCCACCTACCTGCAACAGTTCCATCTCAGCATCAAGTATAATACAGGGAGCAAAAATCATGTCAATGAATACCTCATTCGACCTTCCGTGGCTACACTCATCATTGTTCTCCATTCCCGTGGGAATGAGGCATCTGAGTGGCCTCAAATTTATCAACAAGATCCAGAGTTCACCACCACCTATCATTCTTGGGTACATGAACAAATGTCACCAATTTTCACATTCACGACAGACTGTTATGCCATCTAGGCCATCTATGTGTCCCTGCAAGAGAGCATGCAAATCTTATTTGGGCGGATCACTATGGTTGGATGGCAAGAAATTTTGGTGTGGATAAAATTTTGGCCATTCTACATAAACATTTTTATTAGAAAAAAAATCAACAGGAAATCAAAAAGTATATTATATTATGAACTGAATGTGCCATTGTCAAGCCAACCATCAAGAAGAAATTCTTATACACCCCTCTTCCTATTCTCGAAAGACCTTGGGAATCCATCTCGATGGATTTCATGTCTGGACTTCTGTCCACCAAGAAAGGAAATGATTGTGTATTTGTGGTGGTTGATCGATTTTTAAAGATGGTCATTCTCACTTCTCACAAGAAGAGCATCACAACGACATATACTATGAATCTCTTCTTCGAATGAGGGGTCCATTTTGGGATACCACAAACCATCATATTTGATTGGGGCAGTAGGTTCCTTAGCACATTTTTCTAGTCACTATTGGACACCAAGCTCACTAAATCCACTGCCTTCCACCCTCAAACCAATGGCCAAATAGAGGTCATCAATCATATAATTATGCACATCCTTTGCATGTATAACTCTAATCATTTGTGTACATGGGATGATATTCTTCCCTATGTTCAACAAAACTACAACAGGTCTCTCCATAGTTCCAATGGCCATATACCCTTTCAAGTGGGGCTGGGATTCCAACTCTTGGGTCCCATTGATGTTGCACTAACTCTTGCAACCACATGTAAGGATTCTTCCCATGTTCAGTCTGAGGCCGAAAAAGGCACCAGATTCAATGAATAGATTCAGCACATCCACCAACAGGTCCATGAGATTTTGTATAAATCCAATGCTAAGTATAGGCAACACCATGATCAACATCGGGTACCAAACAAGTTTCAGGTGGGAGACATGGTCTGGTTACATTTGTAGAAATAACTCCCTACAAGGTCCCATTGGAAGTTTTATGCACTTCACTATGGGACTTACATTATCACCAAGTATGTGGGTGACAATTCTTTTGAGATCAACACTCCCACATTCCTTGGCTTTCACCCAGTGTTCAATGTCGACCTCCTCTGTCCATATTTTCCACCATTATTGGACACCTCAGAGATCACAGAATAGTTGAAACTAGCAGAGATCAACCCTGACTAAATGGAACAAGAATCCACTAATCATATAGTGGACACACAATGTTAAGCCCTAATATTGGCTCATTACCCCTTAATTGGTGCATATTATATTAGTAATGTTATTTTATTTATGTCGGCTTTAGGCCATTATTTTTAATTATAGCTCCTTGTCTCCTATATATACCAAGGAGACATTTTCATTTTGAATCATCTTATACTTGAACATTTAAGTGGGGTAAAAGGAGGTTGCCCCCTTGAAGAGGCTTATTATCTGAAATTATCTC
>JZKD02S0380145.1:26889-37740 GCA_000966675.3 Picea glauca
TGTGTGTGTGTGTGTGTGTGTGTGTGTGAGAGAGAGAGAGAGAGAGAGAGAGTGTGTGTTTGGGTGTGTGTGTGTGTGTCCAAAAAATAGTGTTATGAGTACATAGGTGGGCATGAAATCCTAAACAATCATCATTCTACATCGTTGGGATAATTCCCTCAAAAAATAAATATAGTACAAAAAGTTCCCTCGGCGCATCAATGGTCTAGTGTTATATAAGGACAAGGCCTATTGGCCCTGCTATAATGCATAACAACGTTCTTAAGATGTTGGAACAGATGGACCCAAGTATTAGGCACCACTACTACATGTGGCTAGATAGTAGGGGGGAGATCCTCGATCTCGACCATAGGGACTGCATGAGTGAGCACAGTGAGGTTGTGCTCCACTCATCACAAAAATATGTCATCCTCTCTAGCTGGAGGTAATTTTATAGTTGTTGTTCCTCCTGTCGCTATTGGTCTTGCCTCAGGTCAAGGATTTCATTGAGTCCTGGCGAATTCTGCTAGTCAAACATGCCCCACATTTGTAGATAACAGATTCTCAAGTCAGTACTCTATACTCACATTAAAAATGATATATATGAAAATTAAAAATTAAATAAAATTTAAAATATATGTTACCTATCTTTCCACGCTCCTTGCTAGGAGGCACAGGCATGTTTGGGTCTCTATTGAATTTGATCCCTTCATATGGGTAATCCTCAATCACCGAGATCTGACATGCCCGCTAGTCAAAAAACTTGTCATCGAAGGCCTCTATGGTCCTCCTCCACCCTGTCTAGGTAGCAAAGCTTCCCACCTACTCATCGCTGGGAAGGAAGATACATGCCACCGTATCGTCTCTCTCAGACTAAGACTAGGAACCCTCTCAAAGAAGAAGGAGCACAATACAGTACCAAACCCGAAGTTCTTGTTGGTACGTCGCCGAAACTTTGTAAGTTGTCTCTTTATGCATACAATCATGGTGGTACTCTAGTAAAAAAAGGTGTCCTACAAGCACTGAATGGCACAATCCATATGTGCCCAGGAGACCTGATGAAGGGATGTGGATCCAGTAATCCACCCAATCAAAAGTAATATCACATGTAAAGAAAGGTTGGTGATCTTGTGGATTGGCACCTGAGAACCTACCTTCTCAGTGTCAGCCTAACAGTACATCCTAATGTAGTCCTTGATGTTGAACATCCTTGGAGGAAAGGTCCTCAAATTGATTGGTTCCCCTCTTCTCAAGAGGCAAGTCAAAAAGTAGATATCTTCTGTGGTCGGGGTCAATGATTGACCCTCTAGCATGAATGCCTCAGCATTAGTATGCCAAAACTCCATAAGAGCATTAAGAAGCCTTGGTTGGTCCCCCATAAATGGACACTGGAAGAACTTCCATAACCCGCATTGTTTCAATGTAGCGATGGCAATAGGTTCCTCCTCGACCAGGACGTTGAGCTCCTCATGCTCTCTCTCTCTCTCTCTCTCTCTCTCTCTCTCTCCAGTGAACATACATCATGTTACATGGAAACGATAGAGAGAATTCAATGATTTCTTTTTATTTTTTCAAAGTACAAGAGGGTGTACGCGGGCTTCTTTTTACATAGTCGTGTATGTACATAGATTGTTTAGTATTATGCCCGAGTACATACATGGGCTAGCCTTGGGCATCCCACGTACTTGTAGTGCCTCTCTTTTCACAAGAGTGTGCCCCCTCCAAACACAAAAATAAAACGTAAAGAAAGAATCAAATTGCAAGTGTGGGTGTTTTGTACTTACTTGGTCCAAACAGAAGGTCATTTCATCAACTGAAGCTCCCAGAATCCACTCTTTTAGCATAGAGGTTTTTTGACCTTTTGGTTTATTTTCAAATTGCAATGGTAAAAATGAGTTGTCCACTTCTATTTATAGACTTTTTTGTCCCTTTTTTGCCCCCTTTTTCCCCCCTTTGTCTTTTTCTATCTTGGTGATCACTCGATTTCACTTGTCAATTTTCTATTGGTCGTTTTGGTACTCTTTTCCTTTTAGTTTGGTGATTTTTTGGGATTGTTCACATTTTTTGGTATCTTTTGGTAAAAGTCATTTTCTCCAAATTTTTCATATAAGTTAGGATTTCATTCCCACTTTTTGAATATCGTTGTCTTTTTTCGTTTTTTCATAGGATTGACCCCTCCAAAGTGCAACACGAAACCTTCATTTTTTCTTTATAAGTGTCGTAATTAGGTGGTAGAACCTATCTTTACATGGATTCCCTAGGTAGATCCTTTGTTGCATTTTTGGCATCCATGATATTAGTTATGACTATAGGCTTGGGTGTCCTTTTTATTCCTGTCATTATTACATAGTGAAGCCTCATTCTTTTGTTCATCATCATCCTAGGCCTTACCCTCGTGACTCCCTAATGATAATGCTTTGTTTTCTTTCAAGCTCACTTCGAAATTTGAAAGAAACACCCAATGAGACTGTATTTTTTCTTTTTGATCTCGTTTGGATTACTTGAGAAAAGTATCCCCTTGGAGTCTCCTTTAAGCCTTTTTTAGACTCTCTAAAAATGAAAAGATTCTTGACTGATCTTGTTTCCCTTCATGCTCGTCATACTCAAATTTGAAGGCACATCTGTCTGATGGTAGTTTACCCCTTTTTCGGTCTGAATGGATAATTTTACGAATAAAGGTATGCTCTAAGAACTTCGGTTTTCTAGAAGAGTATTCTCAGGCATAACTTTAACCCTTTTTCAAGCCTGAGGGACTAAATCTTCGAGAAAGGAACATTCTCCTTGGTTTTGTTTTATCACCGTTTTCGGGCCTTGGAGATTACTTACGAAAAAGGAACCCCCATGGAGTCCATAGTTAAGCTCTTTCCATACTCCCTAAAATTGAAAAGATCGTTGAGTTACCTTATTCCTTCACACTTGTTAAATTGGTCCAGAAGAACATCTACTGGCATGAGTTTAACCCTTTTTCCAGCCGGTAGATTATGGTGGAAAAAGTTACACCTCAGGAGATTCATCTCGTCGAGAGAGTTCTCCTCAGTAACTTTTATACTTTTTCGGGCTAAGGAGACTAAACTCAGAAAAAGGCAATGAGTCCATAGTTAAGCTCTTTTCAAACTCCTTAAAATTGAAAATATTGTCGAGTGATCTTATATTTTTCACACTCGTTAAAATGGTTTTTGATAGATGTCTTTTCGGTGAAATTTTAACCCTTTTTCAAACTGACTAGACTAACTCTGAAAAAGGTACTCCCTAGAGTCTTCTTTTGCATTTTTTCAGACTCTCTAAACGTGAAAAAACTATCGATATTACCTTCTCTGGGCTCGTAAAAATTACATAGAAGGGATCTCACTATGTCTTGCTTAATCGCATTGCAAGTCTCATCTTTGCATGTTTTTCCTAATGTCTGCTCCATGTTTCTCTCAACTAAACCTTTGAACCATTCCTTATACACAATCCTTGCATCACTTCTTGCCTCTGCGACCTGGCACCTTGACCCATGTAGGATTTTTCCTCGAGTGTCCTTATCCTGCACATGTTTCCTTTCCCTTAGAATTAGTATGTTCCATGCGCTTGGAACTAGTTTTCTTGTATATGACACTTGTTCCTCCTTTGTAACATAACATTCGTTTATTCTTTTTCAATCTCTTTAAAAAATTGAAAAGACAAAAAAATCAAATATTCCAAAAAGAGGGAATGGGAAATATTTTATTTTTTTTGGCAGTAAAGATAGTCGCCCTTGGAGAAAGAACATCCTTACATTTGTTCGTCAACCATTGGGATCTAGTATGACCTTAGGAGGTTGTTCTTGCTACAGAGAGTTTTTTCCTTCTCTATTTGGTTACTCTTCCAAACATATGGAGAGTTTGTGGTGCCTCCTGCATCATGAACTTATGTCAATGTCATGTTGCCTGAGTCTAATCATCTTTCATGATTTTTTCCAAGGGAAGTTTTACCCAACCTGAGTTATCCTTTCTGCAGTTTGTCTCTTGAATTTCATGAGTTGGCCATCCCGAAAGTACATTCAAGACTAGATTCAAAATCGACAAGTTCTCTTCCTGATCATCGAGATCCTCGATTCTTTTCCTAACAGATTGTCGAAGACCTCAGGATAGTGAGTCTTACACTCCCATTGTACTCCTACCTGAGTTTTGAAGATCTTGAATTTTTTTCTCGATTTACAAAGACCTCATCTCTAGCCACAGGCACCACTAGCTTCTTGAAGATGCATACTATACTTGTATATCTTCGATTGATTTTGAGATGTATATTGTTGTGTATTGCTCGCAGCTACACTTTATATAGTTATATGACATGGATCTATAATGTATTTGATTGGAAACCATGATTTAGTTCATCCCCAACATGGGTATGCCTGCCTCAGAGAGACAATTGTTGTTTTGTAGATGAAACTTCTCGAAATCGGGTCCCAAGCTCACTTGATTTTTTGCATTGGTGAAGATGTTGTAATGTGTTTTCGTCCACCAATTGCTATTATAAACTCATACGATAGGGGGCATATATTATAGCCCTAAAATTCTCTACTCATGCATACATGGCATTGGCCCTCTTACTTGCATAATTTTCCAAATCACTGTTGAGAAGCTCTACTTAAAAATCCATTTTTTAGAGCATCTACGCACGCTATACCACTACAAACCGCATACATACTCCTGTTGCATGCTAGGCATCATGCGTACATACACTTGTTGAACAATACACAGCCCACGTATACCTACAAAAGTTGCAAAAATTAAAAAGCTGTAAGGAATTCAGTGGAATTCAAGGGCTATTGGAGGTTTCCCAACCAATTCACCTGTTATAGCTCGTCCCCCAACCAAATAACCATCCTTTTGTCATATAAAAGGAGGTTTTGGGGTCTCATTTCACAACCAAGCATAAGAACAGTGAAACTCTACCCAATTTCACTTCCCTTCCTTGCCCAAGCATTTGCTACCTTTTGTGAGTTACTGCCTCAGCATTCCCTTTTCAGCCCCTTTTCTTCCATTCAATCCATCCTCTTTCCATTGAGATGATTAGTATATTATGAGAAGAGGATTATTGAAGGTGCACTTGGAGCATTGTAAAGAGGAGCCCAGACCATTTTCGAAGAATGGTGGCCGACAAGGATTGTAAGTTTTAGTATTTTTTTAATGAATAAAACAATCTCTTTTCCATGTCCCAAATGATGATGTTTTGTGTATTTTCTTTGATTTATACATAGAATTTGATATCTAACCCTAATTTATGAATAGAAATAGCATGCTTGTAGCCTTTTCTTTTCCTTGTTTTTGATGCAGGTCAACTTTGGGAGGATACTTGCAGTCTTTGGAACTACAGAGCTTGAGGAGATCATCACCAGACGTGGGATAAAAGGTACAGTTAACAATCTTCTCTTCTACTACTTTTTGTTCATTTATTTTGGTATATTTTGGGTAGTGTAGAAACTAAGTTGAATTTTAGACAGTCATTCACTCTATCTATATTCTAAACCCTGGTATAGTTATAGGGGGATTTTCCCGCTAGAACATTGGCCTGATTCTAGTGATGGGATCTTCCTGGAAAACTACTATGCATAATCCACGAGGTTGTGCATTGCTCTGTACATGTCATACTTTTAGGGTTTCTTGTTTTCAAGTTCCGTATTAACACTTTTTTTATCATAGGTTTATATATTGGATTTATTAACTTTTGGGTGAGTGTTTTTGGTCTTATATATAGGAATTTTAAGACTTTTTTTCTTTGGTACCTTTTCTTCCATGTCAATCCATTTTGACATGTAATGATCTTGAAACTGGCATATAGGTTAAATTTTCCCCTTCATGCATTTTTGCATTATTCGTTTCTTGTTTCGTTTTCCCTTAGGATTGACCCCACTAAGTTTCAACACATAACCTTTTTTCATGTTTAGAAGTGTTGTAATTCATGTGGTAGAGCCTACCATTCATGGGTGCCCTATTTATAGCCCTATTTACAATTTGGCAACCATGATGAATACTTCCATAGGCTCGATATCCTTTCTTAGTCCCGCCATGACTTTGCGTTAAAATTCATATCTTCTTCTTAATATTTTTCTGGCCAATACTCGATGGGGATCTCTCATTTGTGTATTTAGTTGTACTTGTATTGCATATTGACCACTTGCACTTTTCAGGCCTAATGTCGACTTCAACTTGTTGTTCTATAGCTGCTTCTATATGCATTCTCAATCAAATGCTAGCCTTGCAATACTATGACTTTGCAACTTGATACCTTTTACCCCTAGAGGATACATTCCCTCGAGTTTCCTTATATTACACATGCTTCCTTTCATTGAGAAAATGTATGTTCCTTTTTCTATGAAACTAGTTTTCTTTCCCATGACAATTGTTTCCTCCATTGTACTATAAAATTATTTTATTCCTTTTTAGTCTTTAATAATATGAAAAAGATAAAAAAAAGAAGGGGGAAAGTGTCTATCTCTTTGTCTGGAATAATTCTTGTCTCCCTTGAACAAAGAACAATCTTTGAGTAAGTGTGTCAATATTTTTGGGTTTAGTATGGCCATAGGACACTATGCCCATTACATAGAGTTGGTACTCCTCCAATTAGTTTCTCTTCTAGTTACTATGGAGGGTTTATTGATGCCTCTCACAAAAAAAACTTATGTAGATTCCTAAATTCCATGTTTCCTTAGTCACATAATGTTTTGTGCTTTTGTTCAAGGGAAGTCTTATTATGAGTCGACCCTTCTGCAGAAATCCTTGATTTTCCAAGTCAACCTTCTTGTGTCAGTCAAGTACTTATTAGTTGCACAAGTATCTTTGTATCTCGCTCATGCTAGTATAGGACGTCCTCATTGATTTATTCCTGGAATTTTTTCTCTTATCGAATATGACTCATTGATTTGAGAGCATGACCTAGAGTTTCACCCTAGACCTATTTACATCATTGTTAAATGACCTTGCACTCAGCGGATGAAAAAACATCATTGATTGTTGACTGACTGGTTTACCTTGTGTTTGAAATCATTAGCCATTATCACACATAAGGATTCGTGTGGTACCTTGGTTTCCACTTGACCCAATTAATGGATTCTTCATCTTTGTCAATAGTCTTCATTATTGGCTACTATTCATAGAGTCTTTGTTATGTAATATTCCACCTGGTACATGCCAGAGTCATACCTTGGTTTTGTCCTTTCAATATTTTCATCCAAGTTCTTTCAAATCCTTGGTCTTCTGCTACTCCTCGTGTTGGATGATGGGGGATGCATTAATGCCCTCCCTCCAGTGGATCTTTTCCTATCGACTTCAACACATATTTCTCTGGGACAAGGATCTAGAGTCATTTTTGGTACGTTGGAGCTTACTTTCATGAGTAGTAGGTTCCCTCGCTATTGAAAATGGGAATACATTAATGTCCCTTCATCAGTATATTCTATCAAGTGTTCAACATCAAATCCTCTATTCACACTTGTTAGACTGTACTAGGTACCTTTACACACATTATCATCATCGATGGGTTGTCTCACATTTGTTAATGATATACATTAATGACCAATAATCAAACGATCTCTCACTCTATTCGAATTCAACACATTTTTTTTCATAGTGTAGACTCATACCATGGAATGTTGTTTTGAATACCTTGAGTTAAGTACAAGGATCACATCTTTTGTGCTCCTACCCAACCTATATTGATTGTACCACCCTCAGTGACATCGGTACTTGTAGAGGATCAATTTGTTCACTTCATTGGATCTAGATATCCTTTTATTTGATTATATGGCGTAGATCTGTGATGTATCCATTTGTGGCTATGATCTACATTTTCATAAATCTATTGTGTATTCCTCACGTGAACATGATTTTTACTTTCATATATCACATGGATCCACTGTGTACATTTTTCATGGCCATGGAAATCAATTATCCTTTTATACTCAATGGATCGATAGTGTACTTGATTTGGTGGCCATGCCTCTATCACTTCTGAGTATGGGTATGCCCGACTCAGGAAGAGAATACTCTTGATTTGTGTTGTAGGTTTTGTTTCTTGGATCAACTATCTGGTTACTTTCATTTCAACTTACTTCAATGCATCCTCTCCTCCCATAGTTATAATGTATTTCAGCCATCAATTCCTCTTGTGACCTCACACATTAGGGGTCATCTGTTATAGCACAAATTTCCACCCCAAATTGCATTTTTGAGATGGCCTAGTCCATTCCTCATCTGGAAAACCCTAATCTCACTCTCCTTCATCAAAATCATCTTAAAACATAGTATATTTGTTTATGTACACTATTCATCCATGTGCAACTCACGCAGATATGCTACCTTCTAGTGCGCAAATCACGTACATCCCCAATTTTGTGAAAAATAAAAATATTCCATACTTTTTGGGGGGTTTACAAGTTTTCCCAGTCCTAAACCTATGATTTCTTGTATGCAATGGAATGTAACCATCTCAACCTATTTATGATGGTATATAAGTACCTATGGTGGTGTGGATGATGGGAGCTAACCTTGGTGCAAGAACATGTTATTAGTTTGAAAGGTTCCTTATTCCTTGAATCTCTGAGTAGTATCCCTTGATATGGAAATTAACTTTCTAGTATCTCTTCCTCTCTCCTATATGATTGTTAGGTGTGTTCCTATCCCTTGTGGGTCATGTGAGGAAGTAATCCATTGTTGAGTTGATGCTTGAAGAGGTTGGTGGAGGAACTGAGGAGGTTGGTTTCAAGGCAGTGTCATTAGTTAGAGTCAGGTTGTAGCTTACCTATTCATGCTAATTAATAAAAGAGTTCTCTTCCACTCTAATCTATGTGCAATTATATTTAACTAGATCTTATATTTTGAATTTGCTTTACATATTGCATTTATAATTTAATTTGATAGCTCTCTTGTTGCAATATCTACTTGCTTTCTTTGGTAGGATAGTAGACACAAAGGCATGGAGCAAGTCAAAGGTCGACAATGAGGGTTTTCATTAAACATTTGGATACAAGGTACAAGATCCTTCTTTCTCTCTTCTAAGTAATCGTTTATTTATTGATATGTATATTGGAGGGTAGGATCAATATTTTAGATATAGTTATGATATTTTGTGACATAAACCCAAGGTCATAGGGTATAAAATCCCGAAACAATATCATACACCATCTTAGATAAGAAATATAAGGAAAGGTTTGTGAGTGACTATTGTTTTTTACCTTGGGAAAAGTGCTAACCAAAGGTGATAATGATAATGCGTGTAATTAATGGAGGTTATTATGTGCACAATATTATCATTAACTAACCTTTGTGAAAGGATTATTGGGAGAATACCATCAACAACTACTCATTGGAAAGATAAAATCTCGTGAAAGATATTGATAGATGAGAGTCTGAAACGACGTATCCGGTAGGATATCGGGCTCGAGTTTTTGGAAGAGAAATATTTATGAACTATGTTTGCGATTCTAAAGGGAGAAAACCCTAATATTGTTTTTTGAAATTGGGTTTATGCTTGTTCTTAGGATTATAATGAGATATATTTCTAATGAATTATCATAGTAGTAGGAGCCTGAAAGTTTCTTACATAAGATCAGGATTATCATAGGGATCGTAGGGTGTTTGAATGAATCAACATTAGAAATAGGAGGGTTGTTGATCTAAAATGATAGGCCCAAATATATAAATATAAGAGGCCAGCCATATAAATGAACGTTTTCCTCTGTGCATCCAACAAAGTTACCAAACATGATCAAAAATTTTGTATTCATAGCATTTATATAGATATTTACATAGGGGGCCCATCAATTTATCCCAAAATGGAAGAAATTGCACGAAGTTGTTGTAGTCACAATAAAATGTTATCACACATATATTGGAATTTCTCATATGTTTTATTGAGTGTTCAATTCTCACCCTCTACATAGAGATTTCGAAAGGAAAATCTAGTAAATTCCTCATTCCACCCAGATTTCTACTAGAAACCAAGATCTTGTACTTGCTAATCATGGAGCTAGGATCTTTAGCTAAAATCAAAAGTTAATGTGAAAAACATTTCCCCTATTGTGCTTGCTAATCATGGATCTAGGATTCTTAACTAAAATTAAAAGTTTATGTGAAAAAACATCTCCCCTTTTTTATTGATTAAAATGGGTTTCATTAGCAAAGGTTATAAGTTGGCCATTCAAAAATGTTTGAGGTTGCAATGCGATGTTTTGAGTTATGTTCTGGTGAGTGATTTACAAGAGAATAATGGGGAATATGTAGAATCTCTCATAGGCTAGTTCACAAAATGAAAATTTAATATATGAATGATTATAAAAGTGATTGAAAAATATATTCACTTAAAAGTGAAGCAATGCCTACAATAAACAACTAGCAATTGGTGAGTGCAGACTAAGCTAAAGAAGTGTGTTTATTTTATTCATTCATGATAGTGGAGGAATATTGACACATGTGCCAAGATTTCCCACTATCTCTTTGATAATTAGTGAAACTCGAAGTGATATTTAAACCATCATAGTTCCTTTTTATAATGTGCAATACCTTTCTTACTTTTTTTAAAGAGGTCAAATTGACACACTTTTGCAACTTCTGAATTTTGTTCAAAAGCAATGTGTCATGTCTTTTGAAACTTTCCAAATATGTGATAAGCCTCCTTATCCTTAGCACGCTATTATCAACCTTTTTATCTCTATGAAATATTTTATTATCGCACTTCTCCAAAACCTTAAACTATGCAATGTGTCACATCGCAGAATTTCTATTGCAAGCAAGAAATATTTTGGATGGTGTGCGATAGATATTCCCGTGTCAAAATCTTGCCAACTTTGAGGATTTGTGAAGATGCAATATGTTGCATTGGAGATAAATTTGGATTTGAGCAATAACTTTTGTT
>JZKD02S0380145.1:69721-91753 GCA_000966675.3 Picea glauca
AGGAGACTAGGAGGTATAATTACAACTAATGGCCTAAAGCTGACATAAATAAAATAACATTGCTAATATAATATGCCCCAATTAAGGGGTAATGAGCCAATATTAGGGCTTAACAAAAATTTTCTCAAAGATTGATTTGAAAAGCGGATATCATCAAATTTGTATGAGAGAAGGAGATGAATGGAACACGGCCTTCAAGACAAATGAAGGGTTGTATGAATGGCTTGTTATGCCATTTGGCTTAAAAAATGCACCTAGTAATTTCATGAGGTTGATGAATGAAGTCCTGAAGGAGTTTATCGGGAAGTTCATCATTGTATATCTTGACGATATACTGATTTTCAGTAGAACAGAAACAGAGCACTTGAAGCATTTAGCTACAGTGATGAGGTGATTACAGCAAGAGAAGTTGATGATAAATATGAAGAAATCAACATTTATGAGGACAGAACTCATTTATTTGGGTTTTGTTATCTCTGCAAATGAGTTGAAAATGGATCTGGATAAGGTAGAAGCGATTAAGAATTGGCCATTGTCGAAGAGAATATTTGAAGTTAGAAGTTTTCATGGATTGGCTAGTTTCTACAGGAAATTTATTAGAAATTTCAGCAAAATTAATGCACCGATGATGGACATGGTGAAGAAAAGACATAAGTATTTTCACTGGATAGAAGAAGTAGAGAAAAGTTTCAATCTGTTGAAAAGGAAGATTACTGAACAACCAATTTTGGTGTTGCCAGATTTCAACAAGACGTTTCAGGTCAAATGTGACGCAAGTGGATTTGCAATTGGAGCGGTCTTGAGCCAAGACGACAGGTCGATCGCATACTTTAGCGAGAAATTGAATGAAGCAAAGGTCAAATATTCAACATATGACAAGGAATTCTATGCAATCATACAAGCGCTGAAGAAATGGAGACATTATTTGGTTCCTAAAGAGTTTTTTTTGTACAGTGATAATCATGCTTTACAATTTGTGACTCAACAGGAAAAGTTGAACCAAAATCATGCAAAATGGGTTGAATACATGCAGAATTTCTGGAGGACTTTATGGAAGAAGTTGGGGACAAATTTGTCTTTTATCTCAGTGTATCATCCTCATACGTATGGGAAGATATAAGTTGTGAACAAAATCTTGGGATATTTTCTAAGGAGCCTAGTGACTGAACACCACAGTCAGTGGGATCACATTCTATCACATGCAGAATTTTCTTATAGTGATTCGATCAATAGAAGCACAGGGTAGAGTCCATTCAAAATTGCATATGGAATGCAACCAAGTAGGGTTTCTGAATTAAAATATATGGAACAAACTAAATTCAAAAGTGCTAGTGCAGAGGACTTTGTAGAAGCAATGAAGGAGCTTCACAATCGAGTTAAGGAACGATTGCAAAATTCGAGTCAAGAATACAAGCGCAGAGCAGATCAACACAGGGGAGAACTTCAGTTTCAAGTTGGTGATCTGATTCTTTCACATCTAAGGAAAGAAAGACTCCCAAGGGGAACATATAACAAACTGAAAATGAAGAAGATTGGACCATGCAAGATCGTAAAGAAATTTGGGGCAAATGCATATGAGATCGAATTACCCGATGGGATCAAAATTTCACCGATATTCAACATATTAGATTTGTACTCTTACAGAGCTGAAGAAGCAGGAGTAGAGAATGAACAGACAAGAGTTCAATGGACCAAACAAATGCCTGTAGCTGTAAAGCCACAGATGGAAAGTATAATTGATAAGAGGGTCAACAAGAAGATCATAAGAAAAGAGTATTTTGAATACTTGGTCAAATAGAAGGGACACCCAGTTGAAGATGCCAGTTGGGAGGATGAAGAAGTAATTTAGAAGCATGGACAGACCGTGCAAGAGCTCATGAACAAGAGTCCATGAAAATTTTCAAGTGAGGGAGTATGATGCAGGAGCATTGCCAGCAACAAGCAAGCACAAAGGCAGAAGACAACTGGAAAGTGAAACACACATTTTACATGTTTTGGAAATGTTTTTGAAGCATTAATGTAATGGTTAAAGGGAAGCGTACTTGCGTATTGTAAACAGATCATGAGTGATTCACTCTCATCTGCAGGAGTTAGAGGCATTTATGCATAGTTAATGAAAGTAGGTAGGTTTGAATTAGAGATTAGACAGTTTAGAAGAACAAGAGGGGAAATGGCTATAGACACCCTCATCTTTTTATCTTTGTATCATCCAAAATTAGATCATTGTAGCATTATCATAGAGCAAGAGAAGAGAGAGTTGTAGCAGAGAGTTGAGAAGAAGAACTCATGTACAGGAGCTTGGAATTAATATATGAAGCTTTAATTCAGATTCATGGTGTTATGATGTTTTATGTTTGTACATGTTGAATGGTCTGCTTACAGTTGTTTTATTCTCTTTGTCATGCATTTGTTGTGATCCTATGCTGTGTATGTATGATTTCACGCTGAATGTTTGAAGTCTAAGAGAGAGAGAGAGAGAGAATGAGTTTCAATTGTTTCTCTTCCTAAGTGAGAGAATTTCCTGCAAGGAGTGCAGTGAAACATCCGTAAGGAGTGCGTTGACAAAGACTCAAAGTCTATCTCTAAAAGCTTAGGAGAGATACCGTTGTTCTCGTTTCAGCAGCAGTGAAAACAAGCACAGAATCCGTGCAAGGCATGCGCAGGTTGGTCGAGGCCTTAGAACTTGTCAACTAAGGAGGAGAGATTGAAGGACTATTGTTGCAGAGAAAGTGCACAGAGTCGGTAGTTCAAATACCCATACGTATTTGACAGATTGCCGCAAGGAGTGCGTGTAGGAGTTCTTTTGTGATTTGAAGTTGCCAGAGAAAATCTCAAAAGGGTTAACACCTTTTGAAGTGTTCACAGGGGGGAGTCGAAGTCATTTCACAGGATTTGAGTTCCAGCATAAGAATATTGGTTTATTTCGAAGGAGCTATCAAGGAAGGAATCGAGCGGTCAAAATTCTCCAAGAAGAACTCCCGAAATCATGAGAACCGTAAGATCCAGAGAAGTTACAAGGTGGATAAGGAGGGAAGAATCCATTACTCTGGTAACAGGAGCCAACGTGGACCGTTGATTTCAATCATTGGACCGTCAAAATCATTTCGGCATTTTGGGATTTGTAAGTCCAAAGTGTGGACGAAACCCTTGGTCGTTCGAATTCCTGAAGCGCGGCGTGGATTATCGCGTGTGAAGGCGGAGAGCAGAAATTTTGACGTTTCAGAATTTCGGAGTTCGGCATTTCGAAGGTCCTGAGGACAAGTGATCAGGACACAGTGGAGTGGAATACCCAAAGTCGCAAGTCACGACAAAAATTGATGTGAATTTCGGGATCTCGGAAAATCGGGATTCGGAATACTGAAAGTCCCGAGGATAAGGAGCTTGGGCCCTTGCCCTTAGAATTTTGAAGTTGTGAGATCTGAGATATTGTAAAGTGGTATTTTGACATTTCAGGAATCGGGATTTTGGCATTCCCATTGACAAGAATTCAGACTCTTCACATGAGAACCCCCGAAATTGTGAAACGGGAAATAGTGTGAAGGGGTTTTTCACCTTTTCGAAGTTTCAGACTTCTTGATTTCGCGAGTCCTGATGTAAGGCTTCCGGATTTCTAGCTGTGTTCAAAAACATTTCCAAAACATGTAAAATGTGTGTTTCACTTTCCAGCTGTCTGCTGCCTTCGTGCTTGCTTGTTACTAATGATGCTCCTGCATCAAACATTATAACCTAACCGAAACTAAAAGATGATAAAGACAAAAATTGCAACAGAAGTAATTATGTAGAAATTAAAACAGTAGCAGTAAAAGACAAAAATAAAATGCAACAAGAAAAAAAACAACTCAAAAGAAGAAAACAAAGTGTTGTAAAGAAGAAAAAGAAGCACAAAAATTGAAAACAAGATAAACTACTAGTATATAGAAGATTCAATCATCAGGAAAAATTTCCATGATGGTCCCTCGCAATATTTCAAACAACGACTGCTAATGGTGTGGGAAAACCATTGTCTCTACAATTCCTTTAAAATTTATGAGTTAGTGTCCAAGACAAAAGTAATCCAGAAATGGCCCAACACTTGAAATCCCGATGTAGCTATCATCCCTTTAACGGATACGATTAAATCATCAAGATAAGCACGGATACTGATAGAATCATCGAAAGTTGCATGTATAGGCCTTCTCAAGGTGATTCTTGTATCAAATAAGCCAGAGGGAAAGCAATTGTAAGACATGGTATCGCGATTAGTAGTGGAAATGGTGTTGTGATAATTTTCCCCTTCTACCTTGATTTTATTGTAACAAACAAACTGTCAAGTAAGGGCTCTGAGTGTAACTCTACAACCTATTGCAGAAACATTCTCATATTGAGAGGAGGGAAAGGATTTCTTATAATTTCTTGCCTAAAAGTTTGAAGACTGATGCAGGTTCTGAAATTGTCAATGGTCTTTGAAGCAGGTTCCCAATTTGAAACCCCTTCAAGGTGGACAAATGAAAACATTTCAATTCTCAAGGAATTCCTCAAGTCCCTCCGAAAGGTTACTTCCAATGCAGAGTTCACAAGTCTTTGTTTTTGCCTGGTTTTTTTCATAATATGTTGAACAAGACCTGGATCAAAACAATGAAGACCCCCATTAAACCAAGAAAAAGCCTTTCGAAATCCACCAAGTAATTCAACAGATTTCATTTCTTCTTTATCCAAACCCTGTATATTTATTTTAACATTCGAGGATGATCCAAGTGTCCTAATGTTTATGGATATGGTTTCAATCACCTTCAGCTGTGACTCCTCTTCCTTTTATTTATTTCCTCCAACAATCAAGGAAAACAAAACCTCGAGAGGAGTCAAGCCTTCATGAATTTCATTATTTTCTACAAATATAATCTTCTCGAGCTTGAGAGGTTCATTTTGACTGTAAAAACAATTTATTTCATTGTTAGGGATGGCCTTCCAGAATTTTTCATTCTCAGGAATGTATGAACGATGTAGATATTGGAGAGAACAATCAGGCCAATGAGGCGAGAGATATTGAGTAGGAGAGGTTGTGAAGACAGTTAATCGATCAGCTATTGAATTCAACTCCTTCCTAACATGAGTGATGTTAAAAGATAGGAGATTTGAGACAAGTGCCCAAACAGTTTGGGAATATTGTTCCATCAGATTGTTGCTAAGAGAGCATGTATTAAGTGGCAGGTTCACAACAAGATTGGAATTTTTGAACACTGAAATGTGACCACAACCAAGATTAAGGGAATTATTGATTCCTAACAACAAAGATTTGAATTCAACGGCATCGTTTGAGCAACCAAACTCCAACCTATATGACATATTATGAATCTTTCCTGTAGGGGAAACCAAGATAATACCAGCCCTGTTACCCTCATCTGAGTGTTAACCTTCGAAGTGAATACGCCACAATTCATCCTCTAAATCATTTCTTTCCAGAGGAATATTATCTTCTTCAACAAATATGGAATACACTCCTAGGTCTTCTTCGATATAGTTTACACTAGATTGCGGAACACTCTCTATGTAGGGTGAAATTATTCCTTCTCTAAGGACTATGATATTCTTTCCATTCTGAGGAATAGATAAATCTGTCCCAATGAGAGAGAGGTATCCACCTGTTATGGATTGCCAATCCCTCCCCAATATAATTGAATAATTGCTTATAGGCATATCAATCACCTGAATGATAAGGGTTGTCCTTATTTCAGGATGAGCGCATAAAACAAAGGTTACATCCTTAATCTCGCCTATGGTCATTTGTTGTAGACTATTATAGGAAATCATGCTTCTGGCATTTTCGTTTGTACAAGATAAGCCTAGATCTTCCATAATAATTGTTGACATGACACTTGGGCCTGAACCACCATCAATGAGCCAACAGTGGGAAATTTTATCCATGATCTTTACAGAAATATAAAAAGGGGAATTTTTTACAGTCTATCTGAAGTTATGTACACCTACTTTATTTACAGAAGAATCCTCTTCGCTTACCTCTTCGGAAAGATTGGCTACAACAGAAAAATTTCCTTCCATGAATTGTTTCATATGCATCTATTGTTCAGGGACGACAACCATGTATAGGAGGGTTGCATCTTCCTTAATGTTGGTCAATTGATTCAAGATATTATATTTGGAAGAGGGGGGAGGAGGAGTGATTCCTTGACTCTCAGGAACTTTGGGAACCTAGGGCATAGCAACGGTTGAAGATGAACTCGGGTTAGAAGAATTGCAAGGAGGTTCAAATTTTCATTTTGGGGCATAGGATTTGTTCCTAGTATTGATGAACATGACATCTTCTGGCTCGAAAAAATCTAGGACAACGATAGTGGCTTCTGGTCGTTTACCAAAGATCTTGTCTCTAGCACTCTTCCTTATCAGAAGAAAGATGAACAACTCATATAGCTAGACCTAATGAATTTAAGAACACATTTCGACATGTTCATTTCAAATTTCTACACCAACTGGAAGATATACAAGGAATATGATAATGGTTATGCCTTTGAAGCTTTCTATGGACTTTTGATCACTCATGAACACAAATTTTTTGAAGAAGGCAATTCATTTGGTAAACATCAAGCCCACTTACTCAAGGTAAAGGGAAAATTGAATAATAGGGAAAGAGGATGGTTTGACACCCCTATATAGAGACCTTCATGCCCCAAAAATAAACCAAATGGGAGGACAGATGCACCCCATCAAAGTCGAAAGAAGAAGACATGTCAATACTATCAAAATACTAGACATGTGGAGAAGGTATGCTATAAGAAGCGATATGATTTAGAGGAAAAGGTTAAATTCATTGAATGAGATGTGTTCATTGTTTTCCAACATATTGATAATTTCACCTTCGATGTCAAAAATTCTCAAGCCTTGTTGTCTCATTCTACACAGAACGAATGGGTAGTTGACTCTGGTTGCACACATCATATGGATAAGGCTGATTTCTTATTCATATCCTTGAATGAAGTTGAGGAGAGGAATATTTATGTTGCTGATAATTTTTCTCTTGATATTGTTGGTTAGGTTGAAGTTTCCTATTCACATGGGATAATTGTCAACATTTATTATGTGCCAAACCTCAGTAACAATGTGTTGTCCTTTTTTTAGTTAACACATACAGGTAATATTGTGGAATTTCATCCATATTGGTTATTTGCTTGATATTGGAAGAAAGGTTGGTCGATTTTCACCGAAGGGTTTCTCAACCTGAAGGACAATTTGTATAAATTCTAGGAAATGAATCATCCTGACTCCGAACCAACAACTCTTGTTTCTTATACTGATGAGCGAATTCGAAATTGGTATGAATGAATCAATAACCTGAATTTTCAAATACCACAGTGGATGCAAACTTAGAAAATGGTTGTTGGCTTAGCCAAAGTTTCCCCCCCTGATGGAGTATGTAAAGGATGTGTAATTTGCAAGCATCATATGGCACCCTTTGACTATGGAAAAGTGTGGAAAACATAAAACCTACTAGATCTTGTTCACAGTGATGTCTTCTATGTCAATATACCTTCCCTAGAAAGGGTAAGGTATACATTGACATTCATTTATGATCTCTCTCGTTTCACTTGGGTTTATTTTCTAAAGAATAATAATATTTTCTTTATAAGGTTCAAATAATTTAGAGCCTTTGCTGAAAATTAATGTGGCTCCCAACCCATCAAGTTCCTGAGATCAGAAAATGGTGGTGAGTATGTAAATCCACCTTTTGAATAATACCTAGTTTGATCTCGTATTGACTGGAAGTAGTCAGTTCCTCATACACCTCGGTAGAATGACATTGAAAAACAAAAGAATCATACATTAGTTGAAATGTCTAGATGTCTTTTGCAAGACAAATATTTTCTTCCTCTCTTCTAGGTTGAAGTTTTATATTGTGCAAACTATTTTCTTAATCACATATCAACTCAAGTTGTTCCTTCGATGACCCTAGTCAAATGATGGTGTGGAAAGAATACCTCAGTTGAACACCTCTGTGTGTTTGGATTTGTTTCCCGAGCTCATATTTACGATGATTGAAAAAATAATTTATATGCAAAGAGTCATGCTTGCATTATTATGATGGGATACTCTAAAGAGACTAAATCCTATCGATTGTTTGATACTATAAAATGAAAAATCATTATCAGATGTAATGTATAGTTTTATGAGAAGTATTTTATCATCAATTTGTTGAATGCCTCCTCTGGATTATTATAGCATGATCACTTTGATGTTGTTTTCGACTCTGGTTCACCTGCTTTGTTTTTCAGTTCTTCAACTTGACAGTTAAAATTTCTTCCTATTTCGATTAGACCATTGACCTTAGAGTCGATTAGTCTATTAATATAGGTTTTGAATGGTCCTCCATCGCCATCGATTGAAATTGTTCTAAATCATGATCAACCTTTTGTAGTGTACACCAGTTCAACCTTTTATTGTCCACCTCGATGGAATACCAATACAATTGAAGCTATTGGAACTGATGTTTGTGATATCTCTTCAAGACGACAAACTTGAAGTCAAAAGAAACATGTCAATATTGCATTGATGAATCATTTACTTGAAAATTATGATCTTGTTAAATACCCAAATTCCCAAGGATAACCTGGATGGGAACATGATATGCAGATAGAAATAAATTCTTTGTCAAATAATAACACTTGGGAATTAGTTCCCCAAATGAAAGGAAATAATGTTGTGAATGTTTTATGGGTCTACAAGACCAAATTTGCCTATGAGTGTGTTGTTGAGTGAGATAAAGCTCATTAGGTTGAGAAGGGATTTTTTCAACAAGAAGGCATCAAATACACTGAAACCTTTTACTTTGTTGTGAATATGAACTATGCTCAATTGATTCTTTCCCTTGTTACTCGATTGTGATGGGAAGAGTTATTTTCTTCATGGAGACCTATATAAAGAAATTTTCATGAAAAATCCACCTAGTTTTGTGACATATTCTAACCTATTTGGTTGACTCAAAAATTATATTTATGGTTTGAGGAGAGATCCTTGATATTTGTATACTATGATAAATAGTTTATTTCTTCAACTTGGTTTCAAACATTGTGAATCTGATCACATATTGTATGTACTCCATACGAATGGAAATAATATTGTCGATATTGTTCATACTTGTCTCCATGTGAAATAAAAATAATATCATTCTTAGATTGAAGAATCAACTTGATAACTCCTTTGACATGACAAATCATGGAACTATGCATTATTTTTTGGGTCTTCAAGTATTACCATTGTGTAATCCATGTTATACTCCCTTTCAATCTAGAGTAAACATAACCAAAACATGTCAAACTCACCAAGTCGATGCTACACTCTATCGACAAGTATCGACAATATTATTTATATTACTTATAGTTGACTTGACATTTACTT
The DNA here is from genome assembly GCA_000966675.3 of Picea glauca. Taxonomy (NCBI): domain Eukaryota; kingdom Viridiplantae; phylum Streptophyta; class Pinopsida; order Pinales; family Pinaceae; genus Picea; species Picea glauca. Next base: position 79,106 of record JZKD02S0380145.1, read on the forward strand.
TGAAGTTAGTGTGGTTTCATGATTTATGTAGGAACCCATAGAAATCAGTCAAATGAATTGTCCATTATGTCAAGGGTACCACTCATTTTGGTATCAAGTATTGTCAAAGTTCATATCCATTAGTTGACTTCATCGGCTCCAAATATGATGGAGACAATGATGATTAGAAGTCCACTTCTAGATATGTGTTTCACTTGAACACTGGACCGTTGGTTTGGTTGTGCAATAAATGTAATGTAGTCTCCTTGTTGACTATAGAAGCATAATATCATGGAACCATTCATGTAGGTATAGAGGTAGTTTGGACTCACCAACTTCTAGGTGAACTTGGATTTCCTGTTTAGATCTCAACTACAATATACTGTGACAATCAAAGTGCCACTCAAATTTCTTATAATCCCATTTCCCATAGTAAGTTGAAGAATGTTAACATCCATTATCACTATTTGAGATAGTTGGTTCATTAGAATTTTATCTCTCTTGTCTAATAGAACAAATTATCAGGTAGTTGATATATTATCTAAGCCTTTATCTGAAGATAGTTGTTTCATGATATATGTGATGTTTGGGCTTCATGAAGCTGCAATTATGGGGGCATGTCATGTTGATGTAATTTCACCTCCTGAATCTCTAGAGTTATGCTCATATGGGGGGTCTTGGATGATCCATATGGATCTTAGTTGTCATCCACCTTTTCCACTAAATCACCATTTTGAGTCTGTGGTTTTGATAAACCATGATATTCACCCTTTTGATGGGGAATGGAATGTAATGTCAACTTAAGTTGTTAATTACAAACATCATGTAATGATTTCCTAGTGATCTTATGTACATTCCTAGAACATAGCGTTAATGCACCTATGTTGTAGGGATTTTGTACCCTACAGGAGTTGATATCCCTTAGGATCTTCCTATACCTAAGAAAGGAACAAAGATACGATCAAAGGATGCTTTTAAGATTGATAATATGTCATGATATACAAATATATCAATCCTCTATCAACAAACACACAAAATTACATGAACAGTCGTTTAGAGGGAAACATCCAACATATATTCCATTAATCATGTAAGCAATATTACAACTTACAGGTGTAAATTGAAGAGATATATTTCTTCCAAGATCCTTGCCCATGCCTTGCCACCAAAATGCTAGAGTAACTTTGCTAGTTATTTCTCCCCTTTCCCATTGAAATGGATTGGTTCTTATAGGGATTTAGAGATAAGTCCATATGGTTAATGGGATAAGATATTCAGGATTATACTGAAATCCTTCTTGATATTAAACCCCGAGAAATCAGAGAGAGGTCTCATCCATGGAAACCAAATCAAAAAAAGGGAGTTATAGGCTCGGTCATGACCTAAGTACATAGACAGAGTGACCCGATCGTGAATTGGAAGTCTGGAAAGAGCGACTGAACCCTTTGGTCGTGGGCTTGAGAAATGACAAGGTTGACCAAAGGGAGATTAGGATAGAAACTCAAGAGGAAGATGATGAAATATGAGTGAAGTGGTTAGGTTACCCCTAGAAAATTGACCTTATGGAACGTGTACTTCAGTTGAACAACCTTGGAAACTTCATTCTTGAAGTAGCCAAGGAGAAGAAGGAAGACGATATTGTTCCTAATAAAGGTAATCATCATGCTCGTGTTTCAATTAATTCCTCATCTGATTCATGGATTATATATTTTGGTGCATCACATCATATGGAAGTGAAAGAGGAATTTTTTACTTCTTTGATTTCATGCTCAAGACCCCCTATTCTCATGGGTGATGATACTCCAGTAGTAGTAGCAGGAGAGGCAAGGATGGAAGTCTCTAATGGAAGTTTCGAGAATGTTTTACATGTTCCAAATCTTTCTATAAATATACACTCATTTTATGAGATCACTCAGATAGATAAAAAGGTTGAATTTACATCAGATTTAGTTTCTATACTTAACATGCATGATTTCATTATTGCAATTGGTGAGGTAGATCAAAAATCAAGGTGGTATAAATTCACTAAGTTTGTTGACCATGACTCCTCTTTACTACTAGCACATGATGATGACAATATTAGAGCATGGGATGAGATATTTGGTCATTTAAACTTTAGGTACATGTAACGAATTTCCAAGACAGGAATGGTCAAAGGCTTACCAGACATTCCCTTTTCTGAATGGGTTTGTGAAAGATGCATTATTGGCAAGCATCCTGAAGAGAAGTTTGAAAAGGGGAAGGAAAAGGGATCCTCCTCTTCATTGGAGCTTGTTCATAGTGATCTCATGGGCCCATTTCCACATTTGTCCATCAGAAAAGAAAGGTATTCCCTCGTATTTATTGATGATTACTCACACTATACTTGGGTTTATTTTCTCAGGAAAAAGTCTAAAGTTGTTTAGCATCTCAAAGACTTCAAACCTCCAGTAGAGACAAAGACTGGGAAGAAGATCAATATCCTTCATATAGATTATGGGGGGGGAGTATATCAACAGATATGTTTAGAATATTTTTCGTGAGGATGGTATCTAGTTGCAGTATACAATTCCATACACTCCACAATAGAATGGAGTTGTTGAAAGGAAGAAAAGATCTCTCAAGGAGATGACCAGCTGCATTTTGCATGCAAAGTTGCTTCCTTCCAAGCTTTGGGATGAGGCACTTAACTATGATAATTGCATACAAAAAAGGTCTCCTCACATATCTTTTGAGGACATGACATCTTTTGAGACTTAGACACGTGACAAACTAAATGTCACACACTTTTGCATCTTTGGATCTTGAACATGGGCTCATATTCCTTTTGAAAAGAGGAAAGAATTAGATCCACAGAGCACACCTTGCATATTTGTGGGATATACATATGATGTGAAGGGGTTCTGGTTGATAGATCCTTCTACAGACTGACTCATCATTGAGCGCAGTGTTCATTTTGAGGATAGTTCTTTGCATACACTAGCAGAGAAACATGTTAAGACTCTTGTACTTTGATCAGATCCATACATCAGAGATAATGATTCTATACACTCAGATGTTATATATTTAGAATCAGATTCATAGGATTTTTTACATGGATTTGAGTAGGTAGTACAACCATAAGAGGATCTAGGGCCAGAGCTTTAGTAGATTCCCACGTGGGCACAATTCACACTTCAGGAAGTAGGAGACCTTGCAAGGAATCCATTTGATTTGAGGAGGAGTATATCTCATCATGAGGAGCCTTTTCATGTACTTTCATCTTTTGAACCAGTGACTCCCATGCATTTTTATATGGTTCAATATTCTGATCCGCATCATTACATTATGTGAAGCAGTAATGCAAGAGGATTATGACTCACTCCTAGAGAATTAGACTTGGGATCTCATTCCACATCCACCAGGGAGGAAACTTGTCAGATGCCATTGGGTCTATAGGACCAAGAGAGAAACAGATGGTTAGATGAGAAGGTATAAGGCAAGAGTAGTTGCAAAAGGATTTCAGCAGATTCATGGTATAGATTATGATGAGACCTTTTCTCCTGTAGAAAATATGGACTTCATTAGCTTGGTTCTATCCATTGCAACAATGAAAGGATGGGAAGTTCACCAAATGGATGTGAAGAATTATTTTCTTCACAATGATATTGCATAGGAGATCTACATGGAGCATCCACCAGGGTTCATTCATAACTCATCTTTAGTATGCAGACTGAAGAAGTCATTGTATGGCCTCAAGAAGGAACCTAGAGCATGGTATGAAAAGATTTTGTTAGATGTAAATCAGATTGCAATATTTACATGTTGAGGACTACTAAATCTTTGATGATTTTAGTACTCTATGTTGGTGATATTTTGATCACTAGTAGCTCTAATTCAGCCATTGTTGTGGTCAAATATATTATGCATGACATATTCTCTATGAAGGACATAAGTCCACTTCACTTTTTTCTTTGTCTTGAGATTAGTCAGGATGCTTCTGGCATCAAACTTTCTCAAGCTAAGTATGTCATGGATATTCTAGATAGATTCCACATGATGGGCTGTAATTATACACCTACACCCTTCTTATTTTGGATCAGACTTGAGGATGGTGTGGATACACCATTAGTGGACAACACTTTGTATCGAGAGTTGGTGGGGAGTCTTATGTATCTCACCCACATATATCCGGATATCTCATATGTAGTAGGAGTAGTTTCCAAATACATGCAGGAGCCCCATGATCTACACTGAAAGGTTGTCAAGCACATCCTCGTATATTTTCATGTCACCATGTGTTATGGGATTCACTATGAAGTTGGTTGTGCATTGGATCTCATATGATTCATAGATTCATATTAGGTTGGTGATGGCACATATTGCAAGTCCACTTCTAGGTACACTCTCATTTTGGGGTCAAGCCCTATTTGTTGGTCAAGTAAGAAGTAATCAACCATTTCTTTATCTTCTGCAAATGAAAGTACATAGGAGTAGTCAATTGTGTCATTCAAGAACTTTGGCTTCAACTCTTCCATACTAAGCTTGGTATCCAGTTTCACTATCCAACTTTCATATGGTGTGACAATCATAGTAAACTAAGATTTTGTAGAGATCCAATACAATGGAAACGAACCAAACTCATTGAGTTCCATGTGCATTTATTCAGAGATATAGTACATGATAGGATCATTGATCTGCAGTTATGTCCTTACTCTTAACAAACTGTCGACATCTTCACCAAGGCCTTCATTGGACTGAAGTTTCAGACTTTGTGGGATCGTCTTGGAGTGAAGAACACATTTTCCTAGCAACTCCCTTTTCTTCTTTTGATGCATTGTCTTTTGGGGGGGGGGGGGGGGGGGTGTTCCCACATGGTTTTCCCTCTTTCCTCATTTTTTATTTAGTGCTCATTAGTTGCATTTTACATGAGAACCTAATATGGCATAGTTTTCGAGACTCATTTTTTATTACTCCATAATTATTTTTAGCAGGTGTCTTGGAAATATTTCTATTTTTTACTCACTAGTTCACTATTAGTTAACTGGAGATAGTTTTATTTTAGAATTTCTATTTTTAGACCATCGTTATTATGCATGCATGCATTCCTATGAAGAGTTCATTATTATTTCACTTTTCTTAATTATGGAATGTTCTTTCCTATATGAGTTTGTATCGCTCATTCATTGTATCATTCGATCATTGATCAACTCATTGGAATAGTGTGAATATATTTTATCATTATTCCATATTGAATATTACTATTTTCGATTCACTAGTTCACTATTAGTTAACTGGAGCTACTGCTATTTTAGACTTTCTATTTTTATACCATCACTATTATACATGCATGCATTCTTAAGAAGAGTTCACTGTTAGTTTGATTTTCTTAATTGTGGAATGTTATGTACTATATGACTGTGTCTCGTTCATTCAATGTATCATTCGATCATTGATCAACTCATTGGAGTAGTGTGAATATATTTTCTCATTGTTCCATATTGAATCCTCATCCCTTTCTTGATAAGCTTTGTTTGTACTTACTTTAGCTAGGTATCCTATGGAAGTTTCGATGAAACATTGACACAAGTTTTTTATGTTTGGAAGTTAGTAGTAGATGAATATACAACACCATCCACTCCCCCAACTAAAAAACATGGAAAGAAAATCAGCGAAAAAAATTCAAAGGCCAAAGGAATTGTTCTGAGTAGTCCGGTTGATTCAGTATTTGTCAAGGTTATGCATTGTGATACGAAAAAGGATATTGGGGATAAGATTCAAAATATTTATGAAGGATATTCTAAATTCAAAGGAGCTAAACTTCAAATCTTTAGATATAACTTCGAACAATTAAATATGAAGGAAGATGAAGACATTGCAGCCTACATTCTACGAGTTGATGAAACAGTGAATGGTATTAAAGGTTTGGGAGAAGAGATGAAAGAACCAACCATTGTTCAAAATGTAATAATATCTCTTCCATTGAGATTTGATCCTAATATTTCATCACTAGAAGAAATAGCAGATCTGGATACGATAAGTATAGATGAGCTAGATGGAATATTTACAGCTTATAAATGAGAACAAAATATGAAAATCCATCCAAGAAGGAAGAAGCTTTCAAAGAATCCAATAAGACAAAGAAGAAGAAAAATCATGATTCAAAGCCAAATTGCAGTTGTAGAGGTGATTCAGACAAGGATGAAGAAATAGCCAACTTCGTAAGGAAGTTGAAGAGATGAACTGGAAAATGCAAAGGTATGTTTCTCTTAAAATGTTTTAATTGTTGTAAAATTCGTCATTTTTCAAATAAGTCTCCTTATGCTAAGAAGTCAGATAGTGATGAAGAAGAAGATCCCAAGAAAAAAAAAATACCAAAAGGGAAACAAGAAAGGAGATAAAAGGAAAGTCTTCAAGAAAAATCTCTACTCAAGAGAAGATTGTTCTTCATATGATGAATATGATGAAAGAGATAGTGACTCGGAGAGAGTACTATTTATGGCTACAGAAACTAAGAAAACAAATCTTGAAAGAAACGAAGAAGAAGGTGAAATAGATATTGAGGAAGAATTAATCAGTTCTTTAACTAAGCTTAATAAATAAAGAAAGAAAAATAAATCATTCAAGGAAGAAATCATCTCTTTGAAAACTTAATTTGAAGAAGGAAAGAGAAAGGAAGAAGTAATGCAGATCCATATGATAAAGAAATAAAAGGAGTGTGAGGATCTTGAAAAGTAATTTGTGATATTGAGAATTGAATTCAACAAGCTCAGGAAGAACTCGAAAAGTTATCGAGAGTTAGAAAATATTCTCAATAGTCAAAGGCCATACAATGATAAATATCGACTAGGATACAAGAATGTTCATTTTGAGTAAGTTTCAAGCTCCATGAAGAAAGGAATAGAACAAAAGAGTTATGAAAAAGTTCTCAAAGGAAGGAATCATGGTCAACAAGAATACGAAAGGAATGAATACATAATACCTTCTACATTCAGGAAACAAATTATCTTCAATCATTGTGAAGGAAACAACCAAAGATAAGATCATGGTCAACCAAGGAAGGAATTCATAATGACTACACCATAAACAAGATCATTCACTCCCAGGTATAAAAATTTCCTTTTGGGTAATTGTTTTACATGTACTAACTTTGGACATAAATCTATAGATTACAAAGCATATATAATAAATGATCAAGCAATAGATGGTTATATGGCTCTCTCCAATATTGAATGTTACAAATTCCACAACTATGGTCACATAGTTTGAAATTGTAGCAGCATGATAGAGCCTCCCATGAATGAAAACAATGATGTCAGATACAGGAAGGTTTGGAGAAGAAATGAAAAAAAAAAGAGAAGTCAAATGAAAACCAGGTCCCATATATCATACTGACAAGATTTACAGTAGGATAATATCATAATGAATTTAGAGGCCAAGAGGACGGTGTCAGAATTTAGGCAGAGGATGAATAGGAAGATGTTAGAATTAAGGAAGATCATGAAAAGAATGTCATAATTCAGGAAGAGGATGAAAATGAATAGATAACTATCTTTCAAGTAGTTTGATGTATATAATTTGGGAGTCTTAGCAATATCTCTACAGAATAGATAACTATCTTTCAAGTAGTTTGATGTATATAATTTGGGAAGACGGTTTCATAATGTTTTGATGACAGAAGTGCAGAATAAAAGTTTGATTATTTAAGGAGAATCTCTCAGAATAAAATTACATCTAGGTATCAACCGAAAGTTGTGAAGAATATCAGTAGAACACTTTTCAAGCACAGATTCATGATTATATGGAGGATTCCAAGCATGTATTCATACACGAACATATTAAAGTACATATTATTGCAGACGTGTAGAGTCTCATTTGTAATTGAATATATAGATTGAGAAGCAAGGAATATGTTGTGATCAGTTGTAGCATATGGGTCAACATTGTATGCAGTTGAGTAGAAGAGTTGTTAGCGATAAAAAAATGCACTGGCATTTTTTAAAGAATAATGCCTAATCTTGTAGGGGAAATTTGACTAGCTTCCTGGGCTCCAAATGAAGATTTGAAAGAACCATTGGAAAGCTTAGGATTTGTAGATGTCGATTGACTATTTAAGCATGCAAAATGGACTTTCTATGACTGAGAAATTTGATTTTGAAAAAATCTACGCTTTCACCAGTGCAAAAGGCAGGATTATAACTAGTTAGTTGGTGAAAGCTCCACCTTTCACCAGCTAAGGAGCATATTTTCGGGTAAATTAGCTGGTGAAAACCTGTCACAGCCAGAATAGCCGAATTTTTTCCCAGATCGGGATTTTTTGGGTTTGAATGGTTTGAAATCTTCTTCAATAAGCTGGTTATGAATTATCAAATCAAAATCTGAAGGCCATTCTTGGAGATGAAAGTCAAAAGGGAATTTTTTGACTAGATTTAGTCATTTTCAAGGGAAAAATGATAGGGATCAAATGACACATTACCCAATTCGAATTTTATCTTTGGAGGACCAAATCAAACAGCCTTAGGAGGCTAAAACTGCACTTCATCAACAATCTACTATTTTTAGAAATCATTAAATAGGACCTTTCCTATTTTGTTTTGATTTTCCATTCTAGATCCATTTTTATAGGATCTCATCCTACACTTGTTATATCTATTTTGATTTGACTATTTTTAGTAAATCTGATCCATCTTTCAAGGATCTAGATTTCGTCTTGTAAGGCTATAAAGCCAAAGACATTTGGAGCACTAAGGGGGTTCCATTTTGGATACAATTTGGCATATGTACTAAGACTCTTATCTTGATATGAATGGCAGTCTTCTTTTGCTACCATTGTCAGATTTTCTCATGTGTTACATTGATCTGTAATTTGATTCAATTTAGATCAGCTATTAAGAACTGTCATCTTTTTATTTAGCTCATAAATTTGAATTGAATGATCTATTACTATCTTGTATGACCCAGTATGTTAATGTACTTGGTTATCTAGAATAGTGTTATTCATATCCCATTTCAATTACTATATCTGATTATTGGTTTCTAAAAGCACTGGCTCATTTGGATGCATGATAAGTTGTTCTTCTCATTAATCACTTGAGTTATCCCATTGGTCCACATACTTCGCTTATCAAAAAAATTTAAGTTACCAAGCATCCTTAGTCTACAACCCTAAGGAGTTTCTTGGAGTGATAACAAGAGTCATGGACAATTTTATGACATATGGACAGAGATGAATTCATGAGAGCGTTGACGAGTATAAATAGATACATGACCGTGATGAAAGTATAAAAAAAAATTGGAATTAGTGGAATCGGTGGACAGTTGGAATCAGTTGATCATAGAAAGTCAAGCAGTGGAAGCCATATTAGAACAGGGAAAGAGAAATCGTTCACAAAAGCTACATCATCAGAGGAAGATATTATTGAATAGTATGGTCATTAATGATAAATATTGAATACTTGAAGTATCTTTGAATTCTTTTTATATACGTCAGTGAATTACACGAGGAAGCACCAATGGATAAGCAACTTTGGAAAAGAGGAATAGAAGAATATACAAGAATCCCTACATTGATCTACATGAAATTTTGTATAGAAGTCAAGGGAAGAGAAATCGTCAGAGAAAGAGATCCAGAAAGGAATATTAGTAGCATGTAGATAAGGGGAGACGTACCGACAGCGGGAGTTACTATTCTTCCCATAATTTCATTGAAAAGAAAAGAGCAAAGGAATGAATACGAAGAGAAAGAATAAAGGCATGGAGACAAAGAGAAATATCAAAAGCATGAATAAAAGGGAGAAGCCCCAAAGAAAGATACCCTTTGACATTAATTTCAAAGGGGCAGAGATGTGAGCAATGGCATGTAGACATGGGGAGTGATGGTCACAGGGGGGGCATGAGCATGAGTATGAACATAATCATGAGTGTTTCCATTGGTGCATTCCATTAGTGTTTCCATCAATGCCAAAGGGGGGTATTGTTGGACAATTGGTTGTCATTGATGTCAACCCTTGGAGAAGTCCAAAAGACCCAGAGATGTAATTGAGTCAACCCTTGGAGAAGTCTAGAATCCCCAGAGATGTGGATGAGATCATTGGATAGTTGGTTGTCATGTGTATGATCGATATTTCTAGTAAGTTGATTGATTTCATCCCTAGAATAATTTCGAGAGACGGGTGTAATTGACGAATTCTACAAGAAGCCCCAAAATTGTTTGAGGAATTTGAACATGAGCAACATAAATGAAGGAAACATACTCATGGATGGATAGTTCTCATCATGTTGTTTTGAAAGGTAGGTGTTACGCCACGTGGTTCCTCATGGTTGAGGATTTATGGCCTCATGAAGTTGGAGGCCTCGAAGAATGTTTAAGAAGCCCTAAACAATTACAAAGTAATTAATTAAGGGAAAAGTGGTTGTAACAAGAAAGTACAGGTTGACCCTAAATCTAAGAAAAAATTTAAAACAATTATGACCCTAAACTGAGGAAAAAGGGTAAAACAATTATGACCCTAAAATTAAGAAAAAAGGTAACAATTATGACCCTAAAATTAAGAAAAAAGGTAAAACAATTATGACCCTAAAATTAGGAAAAAGGGTAAAACAATTGTAACAAGAAATTACTTAAGAGTAAATTGGTTGAAAAGAAATTACATGGAAGAGTATAAATACACATCAAGAGTATCTCATTCTTACATACAAGTTCATTGAATATCTATCAAGTCAATACTTGATATATTGGAAAATATGAGGTAGCAAGGATGGGGTAAAGTAAAGGGGATACTTTTTCCAGGTTGCAACAAGATATGATGATGCAGTAAGGTTGATACATGATTAAAGGTATGTTTATACACATATTTTGAAGGTTATATATTGGTGATGGTATGGTACATGTTGAGGTATATTTTGGTGATGTTATTGTGCATGGTTTATGGGATATCTTTTGGTAATTGGTTGATGCATATCATGAGTGATATGGTACATGATTGAAGCACATGGTCTATGGTTGCTAGAGGTATATGGTTGATGATATGGTGCATGGTGTGAATCATATTCTTGGTACATGTATGAGGTTCATGTCTTGGTGATATTGGTACATGTTGATGTACACCTTAGTGATGTTATGGTACATTGATTAGTAGAAAATCTTGGCTATATTGGTATCTTGGTATTGTGATTATCTTGGTTATGCTTGAGCCACTTCATTGATGATATATTATGATGTCTGTGATATGGTACATGGTTGATGTACTTGATATGATATATGGTTAATATATGGTATGGCACAGGTTGATGTACATGGTATGGTATAGGTTAATGTGCATAGTTGATGCATGATTGGTACAGGTTGATGTACACGGTATGGTACAGGATGATGTGAATGTTTGATGCATGGTAGATACAAGTTGATGTACATGGTTGATTATTCATGTACATGGTTTGGTGATGGTTTTGGTATCTATGTGAGTGGCTCTGGTTACAATTGGTTGATGATGGTATGTCAGTGATAGAGATAGTGACAATAATAGGTTGGTTGATATGACAGTGAAAGTGAGATTTGTTTGATGTGAAAATGATAGTTCCAGGTTGGTTGATGTGATAGTGATAGTGAAAGGTTGGTGACAATGGTATTTATAGGTTGATCAGTGGTAGTGATAGTGATTCTACACTTATATTTCAGGGCGGCAGGACGGGGCAAGGAAAGGGGGTTGTAGCCTCCTTCCGGTTGGTTATGAAGAACACAGGGAGTTGGATTTTCCTTCAGATAGGAGCCTGAGAACTAGGGGATTCTAGCCTCCTTCCGGTTGGAGCCATAGAATTCAGGGAGTTGTATATTCCTTCAGGTTGAATCCTATAAATAGGGGCTTGGAGCCTCCTTCCAGATGCAATTGAAGAATTGGGAAGTTGGTTCTTCCAATGAATGTAACATTTGATATAAAAGAAAGAATTTGATAGTTTTCTCCCATTTTGGTTTCCATGCAATTTATGGTGTATGGTGTCCATGTGATTGCTTATTATGCACTGCTGATTTATTTTGTTGATGATATATCGAATGCTAATGATAAATTGTTGAACACTATTGATAAAGTTGAAGATAAAATATTGTGGTTAAAAGTATTATTGTGATAATATTGATTCACTCCCCACTCTCATTATTCTAACGTAAATTAGGGTAGTTTTCATTTTTTTTTTGCTCATGCACTCCTTTTTGTATAGACTGTAGCCTCTTTTGATGATCAATATTTTTGGGATGTGGAGTTCCTCTTTATCCTTTGGAAGGCCCAAATATTTCAAATTACTCCATGATCAATATTTTTGGGATGTGGAGTTCCTCTTTATCCTTTGGAAGGCCCAAATATTTCAAATTACTCCATATGAATGATACCCACTAAGGATGAAAATGTACAAATCCTTTATTTTCTGCAAGTTGGCCATTCATATGCCAAGACATTAAACAATCTCATTTAGAAATTTTAATACTTTTTTTGTATGCTCTAAGGCATCAGATTTTTTACGGGCATGGCTCTGAAATTCCATAGACACCTACATATGTAATTTTACTCCTTCTGTAATAAAATTACTATCATTTTTACTTATATGTGTGTGTGCATGCACACACTCTAAGTGACACTTTTTTTTTTTCTTTATATATATATAGTCAAAATTGGTATGAGGATTTAATGCTTCTCAACAATTAACAACATATAGGTTATG
>JZKD02S0380145.1:108401-120628 GCA_000966675.3 Picea glauca
AGGGAGATGTCAATTATGTCAAAACAAGGCCAAAAGGGTGGTACTGGCATATAAATGGAGGTCTGTGGAATATAATATAGGCAAAAAAACATGATCAAAACCAGAGACCAACAAATACAACGACTCACAAGCTGAAATTTTTATCACAGATACTTGGATATGTTTCCTCAACCTCCTCCCAATTTATCGGTAGGAATCATTCTAGAAAAAAAAATATTGCGAAAATGGTGAGATGACCTGTAAATAACATACCTTAGAAAGTATCATCAAAAGAATTTATCCTCCCTTGAATTTCGGCCTTCTTTACTTCACCTTCCCTCTGAGATTTGGCTTAGATATCCTTTGGTTACCTCAGTCATTTGTAGATATTCAATATGCTCAAGTGTAATTAAAATGAGAGACCCTTGCCTCTTATTTATACTTTTATGTAGCTTCCTCAAGGGGTTACCTTCTAACCATCGCAAACCACTTTCCTTATTTTAGGGCTAACCCACTTCTAACCACTTGTCCACTTAGTAATTTCTCCATTAACTTTATTATTTAAGCAATTTATTTTGTATCCACTTTTAATTATAGTACACTCATCACTTCACTTTATTATGTAGCTTTCTCAAGGGCTTACCTTCTAACCATCTTAAACCATTTTCCTTATTTTAGGGCTAACCCACTTCTAACCACTTGTCCACTTAGTAATTTCTCCATTAAATTTATTATTTAAATAAAAAAAGTTGTACCCACTTTGGCTTATAGTACACTCATCACTTCACTTTATTATTTAAATAATTTCTTCTTTGCAACCACTTTGACTACTTTGACCTTTTGGGGCTTCTAGATGACTCATGAGGGTTCTCCAACTTCACATGGCCATAACTCTCTAACCATGAGGAGTTATGTGACATTCCACATACCATCAAAAATGGAATAACATGTAATATCCATATAGAATATTCTTACCTTCAAATATATTAAAACTCATACCATTATACATCAAGCAAACTTGGGTCCATTACCCAAACCTGGGTTCTCCAACTTTGCATGGCCATAACTCTCTAACCGTGAGGAGTTATGTGATGTTCCACATACCACCAAAAATGGCATGAAATAAATTATCCATATAGAATAGTCTTACCTTAAAATATACTAAAAATCATACCATAATACTTCAAACAAACTTGGGTCCATTACCCAAACCTTTGTGCTACCAGAATTCGTTACCGGACTTTCTCCAAGGGTTGGCATTAATCACTAAGGGTTGACATCAATCTACAATATCACTCTCCAATGGTTGACATCAATGACAACCAAAAATCTATACCAACTTTCCATCAACCTAATTCAACTGTCTGACAATGTTTTTTATATTTTTTCAGTATATGTATTGAAAGTTGGTATGAGACATTAATGCTTCTCAACAATGAATAACATATAGATTAGGAATGCATTGACCAAAGACCAAAGTCGTTGATCTTAAAGATTTGGAAAATTCGATCTTCCATGGTTTTGGTGTATTTTTCATTAAATCGAATTGTTTAGGGATTCAACGCTTAGAGTGTGTCAAGGTTACAACTATAGGGATACCATAAGAAGGAGAGGGACTTGGAAACATGGGAATAATGAGAGGGTTGGTGATAATAAAAAATTTCAATAAGATCTCACATAACATTTCTAAAATAGTTTTAAATGCTTGCCATGGATATTAATAAGAGTTTTCAAGAATCACTTAGATAGTGTTAAATGAATATCATTGATATTAAAAGGATTTTCCAAGAATGAATATGTTGTGAATGATCCTAACAAGATTTTCCAAGAATGAATATATTGTGAAGTGAAATTCACAATAAAATGGTGAAAGTTTATATTTAAAAACTTTAGTATATCAAGATTTTCCAAGAATGAATATGTTGTAAAGTGAAATTCACAATAAAATGGTGAAATTTTATATTTAATTCGTGTGAAGTAAAATTCACAATAAAATGGTGGTGAAATTTTATATTTAATTTTTATGAAGTGAAATTCACAATAAAATGGTAAAATTTTATATTTAATTCTTGTGAAGTGAAATTCACAATAAAATGGTGAAATTTTATATTTAAAAACTTCAGTTAGATTATTATATTTAAAAACTTTAGTTAAATTGCTTATAAAAAGATTGAAAACTTACCTTAAATTTTATGATAAAGGTTGACTAACAAGTGAAATTAACATCAAATATGTTGTTGTTTTTTTTTAAATGGATTAAAGTGGTAGTGTTATAATGTTTAAAGAGTTGACTAACAAATGAAATTAGCAGTAAAATTAACATCAAATTTATTGTTTTTTTTTAAATGACTTAAAGTGATAGTTGTATAATGTTTAAAGGTGAAAGTAAAAAAAGAAAAAACATTTAAGCACCTATTGCATTTTTTTTTGCATTTTTTTTATATGGGGAATGTTGTAGACTAACATGTATATACCATGGAAAGGGGCAAGATACGTTGGTGAAACCCTAACGCTCTGCAACTCTAGCACTTTGCAACAACGAAGTTTTTGATGCATGCCCTGACACCAGAGCTTTGTCGCTAAAGTCCAAGCTCGGAAGGTGAAAACCTCACAAGGTCACTATGCACCCAGAATGAGTTCGGAAGAGGGGGGGGAAACCCCCTCGTAAAGAGACATCACCACCAACGACAGGAATGGACTCCATGCTAAGCGACCTGCCTTTGAGCCACCGACACACCTGTGAGATCAAATTTTCATCCAAGAACAAGGAATCAGAAAAGAAATGAAACTAGAACCCAACACATCTCATCCAAAAGCTTCCAAAGGATGGGAACCAGGCAAGTGTATAATGCAAATGGACAAACCCCCACACTATCACATCAAATCGACACGGGTAGGGTAGCACACTTAGTTCATGATGGATCATGCATTGATCGACAAATTTTTGGGCCTTTGGCTGACCGAACGTGATCTCACACGTTGGATCAAGGACTGGTGGAACCCCAAAGGTGATTATGAAGTCCAGCTTAGTTCCAAGGGTTTTTTCACAATAATCCTGTACAACCTCGAAGACAAGGACATAATCTTCGACAATGGACTGTACTTCTATAATTCAACGAGACTGTTTCTGTGATTTTGGACAGACAATTTCAGCCCAAAGAAGAAGGACTTTACAAGAGCACCAGTGTGGATTTGTCTGGACTCATTGCCCCAGGAATTCTGGCTGGAAAAAATACTCATGGGCATCAAAAACACTGTGGGACGATATGTAAAACCTTCGGAGGCTACAAAGATGAGAAAGTACACCTCATATGCCTGCATCTGCATCTATATGGACATCTCAAAGGCCCTGCCAGGATCTATGATGCTAGAATATGAGGATGACGACTGGAACTAAACAATCGATTATGAACACATCCCCTTTCATTGCAGGAAGTGCCACGATCATGGAAAACTATTCAAAGACTTCCCTCTGAACGCTACAGCCACCAAGATTAACGAAAGAAAGAAAAAGTATGGCTTCGCCAATGTCACAGGCAGGCGGAAAATCCCATCAAGGAAACAAAACTAGAGCAAGATTCGAAAGATCCCAACTAAAAACTCCTATGACATTTTGAATTAGCTGCCAGAAGAGGAGGAAATATAGAACCCCCATCAAGCAAAAATGCAGGTGAAGGGAAAAAGCACCAAAGCACCAAATACAACCCAATCAAAGGAAACAACCCATGCAACACAAACAGGCACGGACGAAGATGCCACCATGCTCATGGATGAAACGGATCTGGCGGACATAGATCTAGAAAAGATGGAGGAAGCCCCCATTCAAAAAGACCTGCAACATATCCCGGTAGATCAGCTCTGCAAAGTTCATAAAGTGTTCACCAACTCCACAACGGGATTTATAGCTAGACTGGGTATTATGGTAGATCCAGGATCAGAACCCAAGAGAGTAACCGAGGAAAACAAAAGAAGGGGATGCAAAACAGCTCATCAGCTTATTAAAGAGGCAGGGCACCTGATGATCAACTCAAGCCAAATACAGAGGTTATCAAAGGGATACCTCCACCCCCCTCCACCTTCCTCATGATGAAGACAATTACTTGGAATATTATAGGGCTCAATGGTAGATCCAAGCAGAGGATCCTCCGAGAGTGTATTAAAGCTGAAAACCTAGATGTCCTTCTTCTGTAAGAAACTAAGTGTTCAGGCGAGGAAGCTGAAAATATATTCCGACACAGCTGGAGAGGTTGCGATTTCTTTCACCAAGATTCAGTGGGAGCCTCCAGACGACTAACCATTCTCTGGAATCCACACACAATCTCTCTGCAACAACCCTTATCCACGACCGACACTCTAACGGCTTACTTCATAGTCATAGAATCTACTAAGGAAGGGGATATCACGATTGTCTACAGTCTACAGACTGCCCAAGAAAAGGAGATCTTCATGCAAATTCTACAGCATGTCAAAACTCTTTTACATACACCACACTAGATCGTCGGCGGTGACTTCAATATGATCATGATGCTTGAAGAGAAAAATGGAGGAACAAAATGGCTGGAGCAGGACAACGGTAAGTTCAAAACCCTAATAGAGAAACTAAACATGGTTGCCATCGAAACCTGAAATAGAATCTTTACTTGGTCCAATAGAAGAACATGACACCAACATGTAGCCTACAGATTAGATCGCTTTCTCGTAGTTGAAGCCCTTCTTGAGAGCGATCAGGCAATGGAAGCAAACATAATGCCAAAATCAGGGTCGGACCACTGGCCTATTACCTTCTACCTGGACCCAAGTATCACCCCCAGATCCAAACCCTTCCGCTTTGAAAAGTTCTAGCTCTCCCACCAAAACTTTCACTAGCTGGCTCACACCTAGTGGGCCCACACGGAAATAGATCATGGTACTCACATGTATAAATTCCAACAGCACCTCAAGAACTTCAAGAAGCAATTAAAGAGATGGAACAAATCCAATTTTGGAAATATCTTCCAAAGGCAGAAGGAGATTGAGTGAAAACTCAAAGATCTACAATGAACCTTCATCTCAGGAAGCAGAACTCCAGACCTAGTGAAGGAAGAGGAGCAACTACAAGCAAAAATGGAGGTATGCAGAGAGCAAGAAGAAATCCTTTGGAGGCAAAAATCTAGGGTTCAATGGCTTAAAGAGGGGGAGCGAAACACAAAATTCTTTCACAAAGCAATGACACATCAAAGATACATCAATCATATAACTCAATTGGAGGACACTCAAGGCATCCCCATAAGAGATCATGGCCAAATCGCGAAGGAACTCAACTCTTATTACAAATATCTCCTCACAGAGACCAATATGAATAGGGAAGAAGCAATCCAGAAAATAACCAAGCATATACCCCCGTTGGTTACCCCTGAGCAGAACAGAGAACTTCTAAGGCTAATCACTTAGGCTAAAGTGGACACAACAGTAAGGGAAATGCCCCCAGGGAAAGCACCGGGTCCAGATGGCTTCACCACAGATTTTTTCCATCACTGCTGGGACATGATCAAGGAAGACCTCTGGCTAGTGGTAGAAGAATAAAGAACCTTTGGACAAGTAATCTTTGCACTCAATGCAATGTACATCACTCTAATCCTCAAGGAGGAGCATGTCACTCACCCAAAGCAGTTCAAACCAATCTCCCTCTGCAATGTCATATATAAAATAATCACAAAGGTTATTTCTACTTGCCTCAAGCCGCTCCTACCTTTCACTATCTCCAAAGAGAAACCCGGCTATGTAGAAGGACGACAAATCATTGACAATGTCATTTTGGCCAATGAGGTGATCGACTCTTTGAAAGCAAGAAAAACACTAGGTATGCTTATTAAACTCAATATCTCAAAATCTTTCGATAGATTAAGTTGGCAATACTTGCGATCAGTGATGGAGTCCTTTGGCTTCGATAAACTATGGGTCAACTGGGCTCTCAATCTCACCTCCTCATCTTTTTTCTCCATTCTAGTCAACGAGACACCCTCCCAGCCCTTTCATTCCACTAGGGGAATCAGACAAGGTGATCCTCTCTCCCCCTTTCTCTTTGTGCTTATGGCAGAAGAACTAGGTCGCTATCTCAAAGCAGTGGTTCTTGAAGGATCCCTCAAAGGACTGCCCCTTCATAACCTCCACCCGGTGCCCTTGCAAATCCAGTTTGTCAATGACACCCTACTTATGAACACCCCTACCGTCTGAGAGGCTAAAAATATCAACTCAATTCTCTCTGACTTCATGGAAGCCTCAGGCATGCTTCTAAATCTAGACAAATCCAAACTTTGCTTTTTGAACATGCTGACCACGGTTCAGAATCATCTTTCAAGACTTCTAGGCATTTCTAAAAGCTCCCTTCCTTCCATTTACCTAGGCATACCCCTCACTGGAGAGCTAACGCAATCCATTTCATGGGACAGCCTGCTCCTGTCTATCACCAACAGGCTGAATAACTGGACCTTTAGACCTCTTAATATTGCTACCAGACTAGTACTTCTCAAGTCAGTCCTGCAAGCACTGCCCACCTACCTCTTCATTTCTCTGGCAGTGCCCATTTCGGTCATTCGGGAAGTCAGGAGCCTCCAATGGAATTTCCTGTGGCAGGGACACCAAAACAATAAAAAGTGGGCACTAGTTGGATGGGATAAACTTTGTAAACCCAAAAACTTTGGAGGGTTGGGACTATGTGATCCGGGAAAGCTTAATCAGGTCATGGGGGCCAAAATGTGGTGGAGATGGGTGCAGCATCCAATAGAACTTTGGGCGCAAATCTGGAAACAAAAGTATGCCCCAAACACATAGCCTGACCAATTAATTAGATTCAATGAACATATCCAGGGATCCAATATATGGAACACTGCCTAGAAAAATCGCCCTCTTATTTAGAAGCATGCTTTCTGGGAAGTGAGAAATGGGGAAAGTGCACTCTTCTGGCAGGACTCATAGCAACAACTACCCCCTCTCAGTGACTTGGAAAGCCTCAATCATCTCAAACAAAGTTTACATCCGAATATCTTCAAGAAAGTTAAAGACCTATGGAATCCAACTCACAAAATCCAACCCTGGAGACAGTGGAAAACAGAGTGAACAGAATTACAGCTCATGGATGATATCGACCCTCTACCCTGGCAAGAATGTGCAATGCATCAGAAAATACCAATCAAAGAGGGACCGAACATCCTCCGATGGGGCCTCTCTATAACAGGTATCTTCTCAGTTAATGAAGCATACTACCTATAGGGAAACTACTACAACCAAAGCCCCGAAATAATCTGGAGTAAAATCTGGCAAAGCTTTCTCTGGCCCAAATTATCCATTTTTCTTTGGCTCACAGCTCAAAACCGTATCCTCATGTGGGATAATATTTTAAGGAAAGGCGTTATAGGTCCCTCCAGATGTACCCTATGTCAACAAAGAGAGGAAACCACGGAACATCTCTTCAACAGTTGCCACTACAGTAAACAGATCTGGGATTGGGGGGCCCAAGCCATGAAACTCTCCAACCGAAACCGAGGTAGCATCAGGGACACAATCGCTAATTGGGAGATGATCTCCTTCCATAATCCAATTCTCCAACACATCTGGCAGCTGCTCCCAGGATTCACCTTATGGGCAATTTGGAAAGAGAGAAATAAGCGAATCTTCCACTCAAAAACATCCCTTCCCACTATTACGTGGGAGAGGGTTAAGAAGTTAATTAGAGAAACAGTCCATAGTAAAACTTGGCACCACGAAGACCTGCAATGTGTTCCTGAGGAGGAAAACATAGTTAGAAGCTGGGACATGCAAATTCGCATGCAAACTCAGGTGAAGACTAAAGGTAGACGAGCCAACAGCCCCACGATATGGACCCCACCTCCATCAGGCTTCATTAAGCTAAACTTCGATGGGGCCTCCAGGGGAAACCCTGGACCAGCAGGTTTCGTCACCATCCTTCGGAACCACACTGGTGGGATCATTCACTTGGTGGTTGGCTTTTTGGGTGAGAATAAAAACAATGTTGCGGAGCTTATAAGCCTTTTCAGGGGCCTCCAAGTTTCCATTCAAAACCATTACCATCAAATCATCGTTGAGGGAGACTCCCAAATTATCATCCAACTCATCTCCAAAATCCTGCATGGCAAACATCCTACGCGAATCTCCCCCAGCTGGAGACTCTCAGGCCTTCTGGAGGATTTTGGAGATCTCATCCACCCCAATCTCACTTTAATCCCTTCTCATGTGAAACGAGAAGCAAACAAAGTAGTGAATCACCTGGCGAACACTGGAGTTGATACCAAGTCAGAACTCATACATTGGCAAGCCCATCTCTCTGATGATACAGATCTCTCAAGGTGATGCAGAGACCTTGCAAACAGAGACTCCTCAGCCCCAGATGGGGTGACACGCGGCGACGCCTTGCCAGATGGCTCAGCATCAAGCCACAACTTAAATGTTGTAGGCCACTCCCCATCCCTTTAAAATTTACGATGGTAGCAGGTCATTATAGCCGCTATACGGAGGTGGGACTTCTCCCTCGCACGAATGCACTAGCAAAGCCAGCATTCAATATGATAGAGTTAATAGGAAGCCATGCGATGCCATCATTCAGAAACTTGAAAGTTGGAGAACCTAGACAGAGCTGGTTCATTTTTGTTTTGGACCTCCCCGCGAGTTGGGAGCTATGGTGCAAATTACTCTGCATCTCCATTCACCCCGCATTCGCAATGACAAGGAAGTGAGGCAGGCCTCGTCAAGGCTCAACCTGGTACACCCACAAAGAGCAGAGACAAAAAAGACAGAACCTTGAGTGCGCTCTATCAATAGTGACTTCCATCCTCCGGCAGAGAGCAAGAGCCGACCGCTTGGCACTCCATGCCACTATAGCTGAGCCTGGGATAGAGTGTAGCACGCACACCCTTGAAATTGAGCCTGGAAGTTGTCTGAAGGGAGGAGATGCAGACGAGTTCCCAACCTGTTATGTCAAAGAAATGCCGTACCTGGAGGATTTCGTGACCACCCTGGAACCTCAAGCCACTATGCCTGGAACAGAGGCTGGAAGTGGTTTGAAGGGAGATTCTACAGAAGAATTCCCAATTTGTTATGTAGAAGAAATATCATGGACGGGTGACTACAACCCCACCCGCCATGCTGAGAAGGTAACGAGCAAGGATGAGGCTCGGGACAACGCCTGTGTAGAGATGAATGTGGATGAGACCAAAGCAGGGATGAACGTGGATGTGGCCAGAGCAGGGATGAACGTGAATGAGGCCAGAGCAGGGATGAACTTGGAAGTGGGGAATGAAACCTTCGGCGAGGCAGTAAACAATGATTTGCATGGTCCACTCCTCTGTGCAGAGCATCTAGCTCTCGTGTTCGAACTCCTAGGCCACATGGCAGACCAAGAGCACAGAGCCCTCCTCATGGGATATCGTCTATACCTTCTCCTTGAAACGTACTCCAATGCTCCAGCAAAGCGGAAATGTTCAATGTGTTCACAGCAGTTTACCATCTCGGCCAGATCCACGTGTCAGAAAGGCAATTGTGACAGGTCACCGAGTATCTGAGTTTTCCTATGCTAGTTTGTTTTTCATCATGTTGTTGCTCAATGTTAACTTGAACTATGGCCATATGTCCTGGTTTCCTTCGGGCAGGACAGAGGGCAAAACATTTTTTAGCTTATCTTCGTAGAAATATATCACCCCAAACTATGTTGGTTTCCGGTAAAAAGACAACATTTTTGGTGGCTCAGGACGACAATATCTCTGTGTATTTTTGTCTATGTTTCTCTGTCAACTTAATGTAGCAGGTACTGTCCCTTTTTTACTTAAAAAAAAAAAACATGTATATACCATGAACAAGAATTTCAATCTGTTATCACAAAAAAATGTCTTATTTTCAAAAGATTTTGGAACATTTTTAATGCAACTACTATGTAATCTTTTTTTTTAAATCTTTTTTTTAAGGATTTTTTTTGTTTTGCAAATGTAGTATTTTTTGTGTGATAGAATGTCAACAAAGGTCAAAGCAGAAAACAAGTGCATTGGAAGTAAGTTTTGCAAATAGAAATTGAAAATAAATTAAAAGTAAACTTATTTTCTTTTCATAGTTATATAATTTAGCTAAATTTACATGGAGATATGAAGTCATGTCAAAAACAATTAACATTAACAATAATGTTATCCAATGTAATTATAAAAGTTTTGTTTCAGGGTAACAAGAGAATAGTTTATGAATTATTTTGTTTGAATTGTGCAAATGGTATCTCAATCAGTTTTAGGAAAATTTTCTAAAGAAGTTTTATTGGCAAAGTGAAATTGATCTTCTCATATGTTTTGTGAACCATACATTGTAGAATGTGTTCATGTGAATATGATGTTTTACGAGCATATTTTGTGAAATATAGCATGTTCTCTATTGGAAACTATGTTGTTATAACAAGTTGTTTACATTAATTACAAAATGGCTTGAATAGAGACAAGAAGAGATCAGTTGGTTTGAGGACTCTGGCGATTTACAAAAAAAAAATTATTCATAGGGTCTTTTTTATTTTATGATCGAAATTTAAAAAATAAAAAATAAATTAGCTGTAAAAATAATTGAATTTTACTACCAAGCATGTGACTAAAGACTTGCCTAAACATTTGTTTTTGCAAGAGTTTGTAAATGAGATTTTGTAGTATTGTCATTGAGTGGCTCAAGGAAACTAGAGAGACCTATTTATATATTACATGACCCATTTGTGTCACTCCTAACCATGTTTTTAAGAAAGGAACATAAATGTATTTCTAGTTACTATAAATTGTTTTATTTCAAAGTATGCTTTTTTGTAATTCTCATTCAAGTGCACCTAATAAACATTGCAAAAATGCAAATTATAGTAATTAAGTAAACATGTAAATATAAAATATGTAATAAACAAAAAAACGCAATTTGTAATTTGGCATTGTCATGTGTTGTTTCAAAGTGTTTGACATACATTTCATTTAGAGGATTGTTTTGGCTAAATGCTGAAACAATTGTTGCAAAACTACATGACTTGCTTCCATTGTAGTGTCTGAAATGATTCTATGTTCAATATAGACCAATGTTATTTTTTCAACTACAGAAGTTGAAGCCAATGCAATACAATGGATAGCATCTATCCTTTCATATTCTATTTTTTTAATGATCTCAAACTTTGTTCTACTAACATTGCTACCAGGGTAAAAAATGGAAGATGAGCTTATCACTAATAATGTTTATAGTTATTGTTAATTTTCCATGCATGTCAATGATATTAGTATGCACAACCCGAGCATTAAGCGGTGAACTTGATATTCTGACAAAAGCAAGACCATATAATACTAAAATATCTCCTTCAAAAATATTGTCTAAATTCACCATGCATATGTGAAGGGTATCTTTGACTTGTATGTTTTTTTTTTTTTTTCAAAATTCAATTAACAAAATTATGGAATGACACTATTCATTATTTAATTTATAAGATAATTTTGTGTTGTTATTCAAATGTTTTTAATCAAGAGCTATGCACAGATAACAATAATTTGTTTGCAAAGGCACAAACATTATATAGTTTTCTCGTAGTTATTTATGTTGTTGCGGTGAATGTACAAACAAAATATTAATTTTTTATTTATTTTTATTTATGTTACATACTTTAATGATAGTAATTTCTAAAAATAAAGGTAAAATAGTATTATATTTTAGAATAAATGGCACATGAAATTATTCTTTAAAAACTAATAAAACTAAGTTTCACATCTAATCTAACTTTAATATAAAAGAAAAATTAATATACCAAATTTTAAGTGGTGAAGTTGATGAAAGTGATTTAATTCAAGAAATATGAATACAAAAATATAATTAATTTAATTCTAAATATAAATGTAAGCAATGAAAAATCAAAATTGTATTTTTTTTTAATAATAAATAATTTATATATTGAATTTATAAAAAAAAAAAAATGAATACACAAAATATAGTGGAGAGAGATATAATTTTTTTCCTGATATATCCATGTTGTTATCTTCCAAAAACGCATTGTCATTTTGGGTGATAGAATGAGTAAAAAATTGCATTTATACAAGTCTTGGTTTTAAAAAAATTACTTTTCCAGCTTTCAACAGCGCGCTCCTTTTAATTTTTTGCGGGTTAGCTGTTGAAAGTCGTCACTTTCCACAGCGCACGAGTCATGAAATAGTAGCTCTGCACTGGGGAAAGTCCCGCTTTCACTCAAAACGACTTTTCTTGCACACGAC
>JZKD02S0380145.1:128263-139445 GCA_000966675.3 Picea glauca
TTCAAGTTATGTCATCTTATAACGAAGAAGTCGATTCACAAATTTATATGTTTTTCTTTATTCTGGGTACACGAATTCTTTTTCATTTTTCCAACCAATTGCAATTGTGGGTAAGTAACGTTTTAGTTCCATCATGATGATTGTTTTAAGTAACTACAATCATGATCAACTATTGATTAACATCTAGAGATAACATTATTTTAGGTAGATGCAATTTAGAAGATATAAAATATGATATATGTAATTGTAGTTAGTTATACAATTAAATTTGGACAAATAACCACCTTCAAATAATGAGGGTAGGGGTTAGAAAAATAATAAAGAAAATTTTGACCATCTAAAACATGTGATTTTATATTAATTTCAACTTTTATAAATCATATTTGCTAATAACTTAAATTAATACAATATCCATAACCATGTTTTACACATTTGAATGTTCTATTCAAAATAAAATAACACTCCCCTGGATGGGGTGACACGAAGACAACAGTGGACACGTGGGCTGTTGCCTGGACGCTCCTTTAATGCATCAATCGACGAGCGCCCTTCTGCCATTAATTAGCCATGGTTTGCACCAGCCACTTCTATTTGATGAGCCCTCTCACGCGAGGGAACTGTACCAGTCTGCAGAGCACCCAACACCAAGCCTTAATGTCTTTGGCGGTCATGGTAGCATTGCATATTATCACAGGGATGATTCGGGAAGAGAAGTGTTGGCTCCTCACAGTGTTCACTCCGTCCGAGTAGAAAATCAGAGCCCCGCTGAAGCTCGGGAGAGGAGAGGCCAATCTGACAGGAACTCGGGCCCCTTCCAAGGTCTCCACAATGCCAAGGCTGAGACGGAAATCGCGCAGAGGGGCCGCCTGGTACAGGGCTGAATCCTAGTGCCAGCGACAACGGAAATTCGAACGGGCACTTGCCATAACATCCACCCGACGCAGAAGACGACCACAGATGCCTCCCATGGAATACGTAGAGGAAATCAGTTTGGAGGAGACTATGCAGAGCCACCCCTCAATTGAACTCGAAAAGGAAAGCAAGCTCCTGCTCGGGGACACCCTACGGAACCTCAATGCCGACAGCTCGAAGGACTTCTTCCCAACCTGTTTTGTGGAGGAGGAAACCCCTCTCGACGACACCACAGGGACGGAGGCCCCACCAGGGCTTTCGACCAGAGCAATGATGGACTCTAGGCAACAAGCACCCGACGTCAGCGGAGGGCTGGAACAACAATCCTTCTCCGAATTATGGAACCTTCCACTCATCTTCGAGCTCAGGAGTCTAATGGACGACCAAGTTTTTCGCCTCGCCAGGATTGACCAAAGGTTGGACATGCTCTTTGCGGCCCACTCCAAGAATCTTCCACAGCGGCAGTGTCCGACGTGTGTGCAGACGTACTCGCTTCCAGCAGGCTGGCGACAGCAGAGGAACGAGCGATGACGCAGGGGCAAAACGATTCACTGAAGCTTCCAGTTAGAAGTATCTTTGTTGTTCTAGTTCAGTTAGCTTGCTTAGTTCCTTTACATCTAGTTATGGCGTACTTTTTGAAACTTATTAGCATAATAGCCCTGGTTTTCTTCGGGCAGGACATTCCCATGTATATTTTGGTAATAGAGTCACACCTGACACAGGATATCCAGCTGTCCCGGTTTCCTATTTAAGCGGGACAACGGGCATCATCAACAGTTACTGTATGCTCTTTTTGCTAATATAATAGGATCCACCACTTTTTATTTAAAAATAAATAAATAACACCCTAAATTCAAAATTAAAATATAAAAACTTACATGATGTGAAGTTTAACCGATCTCATATTATTTACATCTAACATCTAAAAGAAATTTAATAATAATAAACATTAGTATGTGACTTTTGAAACAATAAATAGCGTATGTACACCGCCACCATATTTCATTGACAAGGGATGGAATTAAACCATTGAAAGATATGTAATAAACCACTGAGTCATTTGTGTTGTAGCATAATAATAAAATTTGACACTTATGTGTGTTTAAGCAATGAGTTGAATTTAGATCAGATGTTTAACAATGTGATAGTGCTCATTAATATAACAGTTTTGTTTATTTCAATCATGGTTAATTTTCAAAATTGACATGTTGGTTGTTGGTTATAGTTCATTGGTTGTAAAGTTTTTAGTTAACAATTGTCATTGTATTTATGCTAAGAGTTTAATGGATAATATGTCTTGCGTTGAGACTATCGAATATTGTGATATTCTATTTTTAATAGATGCAAATTAAGTAAATGTTTCAAGAATATATGGGAAATGTTTATTTTAGAATTCAAAAATTCTTATCTGTATAAAAAAAAATGGTTAAAAAGGAAAAAGCTCTTCTCTTTGTACATATAAAGAATCTTTTAGTTGTATAACATTAATATGCAATTTTCAATAAAACAAACATATATGATAAAACCACAACAATAATAACAAACAAAAATACATTATGCAGCTCGACATAGAACAATGAAGTATAAATATTTAATAACATTACACAGGGATTATTCGTTCGACCACAACATGATCATTCGTTCGACCACAATAGGTACACTAACAAATCAACAAATTTGCAAAGATGAGAACATTAGTTTGGATCTCCAAAGCATGTTTGCATTGAGAGAAATGAAATATAGTTTAGATCCTAGGTACATATAAGTATTTTTAGTTAGTGTTCATCTGCCTATATCGATGTAACACTGCACTCTTGGTGTACCCATGTAACAGTGTACTAAAAGTAGATGGTACATGGGGTCTATTGAATATAGAAATTTGTATAAACACATGTAAAATTATTTTTGGTATGCATCTAAAGTTTGAGTATGCATATATCAGGTAAATAAAGATGGCCAAATCGGATTAAATATTAGAATGTCAAACTAACATAATTGCAATGAAAATATTATTTGATATTTTTGACCAATATACAGTGAATTTCTAAATTTGAAAATTGAATTCATGTATATTATTTGTTAGCAAAGAAAATTACAATGTAGAAACTATTGAGCTTATGATTTGTGTTTTGTGTTTGTTTTAAAGATAAATATAATCAATAAAAAAGATACTTAGCACTTGTTTTTTAATCAAAAAAAAGCTAATTGCTTTATATTTGTTTTTTAATAAATAAACAAAAAAATTTAAAAAAAAGTAGGGTGACAGGAGCTAGAGGGGTGCTTTTCAGCCCAAGAGGAATAATGGAATCCAGTTTCTCTAGAGCTTAGGCCAAGCCTCCAAGGGAAAAGGCTTATTCCTTGTTGTTTAAATTTTTTCCATATACTTAGAGAAAAGAATGGAAAAGCATATCAATGTCAAAATGTAGAAATTATATTGAAAAAGGGGTTCTTCTTCATATTAATGATGACTCTTCTTTTAAACCAATGCCAAAATGATGTATAACTAGCTCAAATCCTTTTAAACCAATGCCAAAATGATGTATAACTAGCTCAAATCCATTAGATGCATCCATTTTCTAGTCTCATGCAATCATTTTAACATCACAAGGGTATGCTCCTCCCCGTGCTTCACTTACTCTCTCGGCCTAATTTTGGTTTATAGTCACCTCCCACACTCTTTTTAGGCTCTTGGTGGGACATTGTTGCAAGACCGTAGGGTGTTATTCTAGCTTCAGGTTAATGTGTTCATGTGGGCCGTAAGTGGCATCAAGATATTAGTAATGGAATTTCTAGACAGGTCTTATCCTTCGCCAAACTTCATCATGCGAGATAATGGAAGGTCCTTCCGCCTAGTGAGAGCTACGATTTGGTTAAGTGGCATAAGATTAAATGGAAATGATCATGTTTTAATGTCTAGTGGCATTTCAAAGTGAGGAATAAAGTTAGAACAAGGTTGAATTGGTGCTTATTTCACCAATTGAAGGGCATCTCCCACGTTAGTTGTTGACTTGGGAAGGATAATATGTGGATTTTTTTTAGGGCATCTCCCACGCTAGTTGTTGATTTGGGAAGGATAATATGTAGATTTTTTTTTGGACAGTAAAGAAGGCCTTAATCTCCATAGAGGTCATGGATTATAGGAATGAAGAATCCAAGCATCAATCCTCGAGTGACTTATTGGAGGCTAAGTCAATGAATTTACTACAAGAATTGCAAGTATATGTTTGCAACCTCAGTTCTCAACTGAGGTTCATTATTGAAATTCTAATTGAACATAGAAGCGTCATGTGACACACTCACAATGAGGTGGATGTCCCTCATTCTCAGCTGGAATATATTTAGGTAAGGACACTAGTCATTCCATCTCTGTCTATATTTAGTTAGTCTGAGGAAATGATGTCCTCCTTGGTTGGAAGCCCACTTCCAGACTTGAACATCCCTACAGAAGGATTTGAAATGGAGGATTCGGGATTCAGGGTCTTTCCTACTTCTAGTATCTAATGCGGTGCTTTTCTTCTTTAATTCTCAATATATATTATAGAATATATTCAATGAGACATTGTATAAGATTTTTTTTTAAGGAAATGATGTTCTATTCAGAAGTAGTCAGGAAAGGTATCTCTTCAGAGCCTTATAATTTTTTCATGACTTCATCTAGATCTTATGATAGTAAATTTTTGCAATCTTCCGATACACCTTTTTGCTAATACAAATCCCCCAATTATTGTTAAGAAAACAAAAAATAAAAATAATTGTAATATGTGTTTATATTAATTTTTATATTGCTCAAAGACAAATTGTTTTGTACAAAAGCAAGGGAATACCTAGTAGAAATGATGTTGGACATACATTTTTGGGATACAATTTTGGTAAAATCCCAAGTATATAAAAAAATGTGTAGAGGAGGAAGAACAAAGACTAAGGACTTCGCAACTGAGGTGCATCCAGAAGTACAACACGTAGGAAGCAGAATAAAGCAGACAAAGGAATAAAGTAGAGAATAAAGAAGGAGAAGAAAGCGGGTAAAAAGGAAGGATGAAATCTTGGCAGGCTAAAGATGGAAGGGCACGCAAAAGAAGGAAGAAAAAGTAGTTAGAGTGCAAAAGAAACGTGCAAACAGAAAAGCAAGTGAAAGAAACTGAACAACTAGTTAAATGGAGTAGTCAAGCATTGTAATAGGGTTTTGGGGGGGGACCAAGTAGGGTTTTAAGCCCTATATTTGATGTATAGATATGTAACAGGTTGGGAGAATAGGGGTTCTCTAGTTGCTTATTCCTCCATGTGATTATTCTCAGGTAGTATTGTGGAGTCTGTTAAAAAATGTCGAGAAAGCATGTTAGTAACAAGGTTGATATGATAGGATGGGAAGGGAGAGAACCAATTTCTTAATGTAAGAGATGATGCTGAGACAGAGAGAGGATTGCACTAAAGAGTGGCTAGGCTAGGAGAAGAGAAAGATAACCATGACATATATTTGTAAGTGCAATGTTCAAGCCTGAAGCAATTAACAAAAGAATAATAAATAATCCAATCGTTGTGGGCGTAACCCAGAGTTGGGTGAACCATGTTAAATATTGTGTTACATATCTTCTATGTGATTGATTATGAATTCTACTTGGATGCATAGTAGATTAGATTTGTCTTATGTTTAAGCATTGCGTAATAATCATAATTGTTACAGCAATATGTTAGGCAATAATCTGGAATATAATGGAAATATTAACCTGAGATTCATTAAGTAATAGAATAAGAGCACTGTAGAATAATGCACACAGAACAAATAATTGAGAATGAATGGATTAATAACCTCCTATTCCATTACTACTACAGAAACCTGGTTCTTGTAGTCCCAATAGATACCTCGGGTGAGACTTCATCTGCACAAGTGGGTGATGCTGAAAGGGTCAGTGTCTGGTGGGTTTTTTTGGTCATAGATAACTCGAACCTAGGGTCTTACAAACCGCGCGTAGCACCAATAAATGGTTCTATTGTCGGGACCTATAATTTGTGATTGAGGGAATGTTTTGGAGGTTGAATAAAAAAGATATTTCAATATGGTTGGAAAGGAAGGAATGGGAGTTTTCTCGACAAGAGAATAGAAATCCTCAGATGAGTGACAAGCAATGGATGCAAAGGTATGTGACTACAAAATTGCAGGATATTTAATTGGCAAATTTCCAATTATTCTGACTGAATGGCTAGAAACAATAGTGGAGAATACTGGAAGGTACATAATTGTGGCACCAAGGAATTGGACTCCTAAATTGGTAAGACAATTGAATTATGTAAGTAACCCAACTACTCATGTAGTTGATTTTTGGTTAGATAGCATATTAGGAGGATACATTACATATTTTGTAGTAGATTTTACCCAATCATACAGTGTTGCAGAAAGGGACTTTTTCAAAGGTCCACGCAGAATCTTCATGAAATCATTGGGAACATGGATAAAGATTTTATTGTGTGGAAAGTGCATGATGACAATGCAATCCGATTGCTAAGGGGTCCGTGTACATAGGGGAACCGAGGGATGATAAGAGGATATCCTACGAATGAAATAGGAAGTGATGAAGAAAGAAGGGAAGGAATGAGGATGCAGAGAACTAAAGACGGTATACCAGAGGAAGAAGACAAGTTTGGAGTATTGTGTGGAGGAAGGAGGTATAAGAGGTGAAATATTGTGGATGAGAAAAGACAGTCGTGTAGTGATCCAGAGGGGAGAGAACCTTGTGCAATAGTCTGAATCATGGAGATACCACATACCGAAGGAGAAGAAGAGGATTTCCAGTCCAATCCAGTAATAGAAGAACCATTAATTCCTACTTAGACATGGTCCTATGTCAAATCCACGAACCCATGTGTGTCACCACAATCAAAGATAAAAGTTGAAGACTTGTCAAAATAAATTATAGTTAGCTAGGGAAGAAAAAGTAGTAGCAATCATAGCAATGGAAGTAGTGCGCATATTTCGAGTCAACCAACATCACCAAGAAGACGGAATACAAAAAACAACATGGAAGGGGTAGAAAACACCGTTAGACTACCTGATTTGTAGGGAGTTGGGTCTGAGGACCCAGAACAACATTTTTTTTTTCTGCGAGACAATTTGGGC
Organism: Picea glauca; assembly: GCA_000966675.3. NCBI lineage: Eukaryota > Viridiplantae > Streptophyta > Pinopsida > Pinales > Pinaceae > Picea > Picea glauca. Next base: position 135,288 of record JZKD02S0380145.1, read on the forward strand.
CGTAAAAAATGTCCAGGATGAGTCTATGAAGATTGTGAAATTAGCAACAACATTTAGAGGTCGTGGGATAGTATGGTACATGAAGTTTCTTAGTACCACACCTATAGGACAATCTAGGAATTTTCCAGAGATAAGGAAAGCGTTGTTAAAGGAGTTCAAGAAGCCAAAGTTGGAATCACAATACATCACAGAACTTAAGGAGATTACACAGGTGCAAACAAAGTCAGTATGTGACTTCGATCAAAGGTTCAAGGACCTGATGGGTAGACTAACTTTCAATATCTTGGATAAAAAACATCAAGTATGGTTTATTGTCGGGCTTCTACCACATATTCTCATTCCATTGATTCAAAAAAAGGTTGTGTCGTAGCCCAAGGTGTTGGAAATTGCAATGAAATTGGAATCATCCCCAATAAGAGACAGTGGATGGATGGCACAAGTTCAGACGTAGTTGGATGCATTAACAATCCAACTAGTATATCTTGTAAAAGGGAAGGAGAAACATGAGCAAGTATGGTGGACCAAATGTAGGATTGAAGGCCATCACAAGGACAAATGCCCCACATTCGCATAGTATTTGGCGATGGGAGAACCGAATCCATTACGAGGAGATGGATATTGCGAGATAGGTTAGAAATGGGTCCATCACCCAACTGAGTGTATGTTACTACTGAAGTACCAGATCACACCCAAGAACTTGTTTTGCGATTTTTTAAATTCAGTGGGACATAAAGAGAAGGATTGTCATGTGTTCAACTTAATGAGGAAGCACACATCAGATATATACAAGATTCAGGAGGAGAATGTTGTAGCAGAAAGGGGGTGGTCCACAATATAAGAATAAAATAGGATTTAATCCAGAGAACAGAGGAAATTTTGGCAGATTCTGAGGTAGAGGAAATTTTGGTAGAGGAGGAAGAGCATCGATTATATTTTACAATTGTAATCAACCAAGACACTTAGCCCGCGACTTCCTAAATCCGTGTACAAAGTGCACAAACTGCAGAGCACTAGATGATGCGACAAAATATTTTCCTCAATTAGTTGTGAAATGGCAGGCTAGAGGAAACCAGATCCTGAATCCAAATCAGAATGTGCAAAACTTATCAGTCGAAAAACAGAATGAAAGACCTAGAATAGCAGTTGTTACACATGGAGGAGCGAGGAAAGGGACTGATATGCCAAATGAAGGAAAGAATACTGAGAAATAGGTAAGGAAGTCAACATGGCCTATGCCAGCCTTATGTTATCCTAGACTTGGGGTCTTACATGAATGTTTTACCTAAGTAGACATGGGAGATGATGGGAAAACAAAAACTAGTATGGTCTCCTATTCAGGTAAGGCTCGTGAATCAACACAAAATAGTATCGATTAGTCATTTGACAAGAGTGCTTGTGAGCATAGATGGAGTGTGCACCGTGGCAGACTTTGAATTTATTGATATCATTGATAAAAAACAACCATATCCATCACTAATGGGACTAGAATAGGCTTTTTATAACCAGGTGATCATCAAATTAAAGAGGAGGGAGATGATGTTTGAAGTTGGAGATTTGAAAGTTACTGCACCCTTGGACCCATCAGAAGGAAAGAGGTACATAGATTCAATAAGAGAAAATGACATCGATAATTTTTATAACATGACTACATGAATGGAGGATTATGTCAACCTAACTGCGGATGGTGCACTAAGTTGGAGAAGTATCAGTTCCTGTGCATCATATTCTAAAGAAGTTCTAGAGCATTGGTAGCAGAGAATGCATGAAGTCTCAACTAGACGATGTGCATGCATAAATTGATCCTTGCATTAGACTGGAACGGATTTATGTAATCCACCCAGGTACGATGGATTAACTGATATAAGTTTGTTTGTAAAGGAATTTGAGTTGCAGGTACCTGGAAATTAAAGGTTGTTCGCACTAGATGTTTTCCTAAAAGTGACTCGAGCTAGATGGTGAGTTGTACACAGAGAGGGAATAAAAGAATGGTTGTAGTGGAGAAGGCTAATGCAAGTTAGGTTTGGTAATGAGGAAGAAAATATTGTGCATACATATACATGAGAGAGTGATCCAATGGGTCATGTTGAACAGTGCATGGAATTATGGAGTTTAGTACTAGAAACATAATGGACACACAAATTTATCCATACACTGGACACAATTCCGAAGAACTCGTACTTAGAATTGGAAATGCACAGAGAGATGGAAAGATGGGATGAGTTGGTCCAAAGGTTTAAAGTCGCATTTACATTTGAACATGAATATCCATCAATAGATGCAGTGCTATAGGATATTTGATCTAATATCTTCTCAGGAGAAGGGTCGATGGAGGTGGTACCAGTATGCAGTGCGTATAGATCTACTATGATTGTCCACAAGACATTGGAGTGTTACAATTTGGCTAAGGAAGAAAATGATGAGGAAGATCATAGGAATGTCCAAGTACCAGAGATAGAAGGATAACAAGTAGCAGAAGGGCCAGAGATTGAATTTGTCGCATACACACAGTTGATAAAGACATGAAAGGTAAACTGATCCAGGTGGATATCGGTGGCCACCCACCTTCTCCAACTGGCCCAAAACATGTTTCTGACAATTTTGGTAATTTACTATTTTTAGCAGTTTTTAACTTCCGGGGCCATTTTGAGGCCCTAAATGATGTTTTATGAGAAAAAAAGGAGCAAAATGGATCATAGATTGATGTTTCTCACCCAAAAGTTGTATTTCTCGTATAGATCTTTCCAACGAGCTATCATACACCTAAAACAGAGATCGTATGCAAAAGTTACGACCCCAGGAAGTTGATGCACCAACTTACCCAAACGGGGCCCACATGACTTTTGGCGCTTCATCTCCTAGAGTTAGGTTTTTGGATGACTAGGGTTTTTGGCATTCCTGCTTATTGTAAAAAGGCCTTCAGAGCCTCATTGTAATGATTTTCTTGCGAATGCGAGTAGCCGTCACATCTCTTCTCAGAGATAAGCTACCACCATTCTAGCGAGTCTTTCACTCTGTATTTTTACAATCTCTGTACATTTATTTCATTAATAGAAATCATGTATTACTGTATAGCCGTGTTTATGGTTTCATCTTTGATACATTTCTGTTATATTATTGAACATCTGTGATATCTCTATGCATTTCTTTATTATATCTCCGATCTCATTTCGTGCCGAAAATAATCCGGATCAGTGGTATCAGAGCAGGCTGCTCTTGATCGTTTTTCAGTGCATGTCCCCGACGAGGTCCAAGTATAGAAATTTGGGTCTCGATCTTGTCTCTCTCGAGGACAATCGCTCTCGCACACCCAAGAAATCCTCAATGGCGGAAGAAAAGAAAAACAATGGAGCAAACGATCTTATCAGTCTGTTGCTTGAGCAAGCTCTCACGCGACAGAGGGACGAAATGATGGAGAATTTTTCCCACATCCTTCAATGCCTGCCAATAGCATCAGATGCATCTTCATCAAGTGGCCACTTTGGAGGCACCTCGCCTTTCAAGGTACAGGTTAATTTTGATATTTCCGTATTTGAAGGTCAAATAGATGCAGATGCCCTAGATAAATGGTTAAATCTGCTAGAAGGTTATTTCTCTGTTCATAATTTTTCAGACAAGGAAAATATCACCTTTTCACTCCTTAAGGCTCTACCCCATGTCAAACATTGGTGGGAAACTTACTGGGAGCAGAGTTCCACAGAGGATTCTGGAATATATGGGGCCAAGCCCACTTGGGATTTGTTTGTGGATGTGGTAAAGGAACAGTACTACCCTGTTGACAACTATGAGGACCAGTACATGAGATGGACCACACTGCAGGAAGAGAGGGGCCAATCATTTACGGAGTTCACCAATACCTTCCATACCTTGCGCACCAAGATGGGTATCAAAGAATCCGAACGACATTTGGTTCTGAAATACTGTGGGGCTCTACACAGATATATCCAAACTGAAATGGATTTCCTGGACATCTCATGATTGAGCCCCCAAAATGAATCTCCTCGACAATACCTTTCCAACGAGCTATCACATTCCTAAAACGAAGCTCGTATGCAAAAGTTACGACCCCAGGAAGTTGATGTACTCACTTACCCAAACGGGGCCCACATGACTTTTGGCGCTTCATCTCCTAGGGTTAGGTTTTTGGATGTCTAGGACTTT